>JAJKFI010031815.1:6130-71058 GCA_029204185.1 Lerista edwardsae
TAAATCAATGAGTTCCTGTTCCTAAATCATTTGAATGACACTACTGGTTATAGCCATTAACTCAACTGAAGCCTCTATCGTTCGTGTATAGGAGACTTTTCCAGTGGAAGGAACTTTATAATTACTGGTGCAAATGGTGCTTTGCCAGTTTGGGGAACATTTTAAAACCACGTCAAGCCACCTTCTGTTTATGCATTCAAAGTGGTGGCAGTATAAACAACGCAAAGCCCTGATTGTGTGGTAATGGTGACTTGATGTGTGCTTTTTTTTTTCAATACACTTGTATACAGAGACATAATTATATCAAAGACAATCATTCATGGGAGACAGCAGGTTCCGAAGAAGGGGGACTTTATAATTAGGCTACAAGTCACACAGGAAAGCAACAGATGGAGGATGCATAAAGGAGGTGTCAGACTGCACTGCCTTCTCAGACACAACAGAAAGCATTATTCCCTCACAAACTCTGTGGGCAGTGACAGTGATGGCAAAATGCAGGCGAAAAGAGGGACGGGTGTGAACAGGCAGGCAGAGCATCGCCCGTGTTTCCAGGAATATGAAAATGAGACTTGGAAACCAAAGTCTTTGCCAAAGAGACTTTGCCAAAGAGGCTGTGGGTGCGTTGCCCTCCACCCACTTACTCCCGAGGAGGGGGATCGACATTTTAGGGGTTAGAGAAGGACATTGGGGGTGGGGGTGGTGAAAGAAAGGAAATGAGGCCATGGAAGACAAATTGATTCTGCTATGGGGGGATTTATTCGGGCATCTGGGTTACACGGCAGAGGGCCCTTTTGGCACAAAATTCTTCACCTTTCCCAGACATTTGCTGATTCTGGCCCAGCTAGATGGAGTTTCTCCTACTCCGCCTCCACTTGCCCTGACCTCAGTCTCTATGACCAACCCCAGGTCTGTGTTGGTACAGCTCCCTCCTCTTCTTCACCCAGTCTGCCAGGGCAGCTGCCAGTCCCTTTCCTTCTCTCCAGGTTTCCTTTCCTTCTCTCTCTCTCTCTCTCTCTCTCTCTCTCTCTCTCTCTCTCTGCGCCAGTGTGACAGCTCTGTTCAACACCTGCTCCTTCAGTCTTAGGGTCACCAGATACAAACTGGGACAGAGTGCCTATACCTTTAACCAGGGCTGGCTCTAGGAGTGGCAGGGCCCAATGTAGGCCACTCCCGCAGGGCCCACCTCGCGGGGTCCCCTCTCACCAAGAAAAGCCTTGTGGCGCTGTGCATGGCACCTGCAAGTAGTTGGTGGTGATATGATGACATCACCACCAACTGCTTCCAGGAGGCCCATTTTGGGCAGTTTGGATGCAGGGGCAGGTGGGCGGGCTCAAGGTAAAGCTGCTCTACTTGCCTCACTGACTTACAGTTCATAGAGATCCCGGCTGCAGAAGAGCCAATATGCTCTCTGCCCTGGTGTGGGCCCCCCCCCAAAGTGTGGGGCCCAATGTGATGACATTGGTCCCATTGGCTTAAGGCCGGCCCTGCCTTTAACCATTGTATAGAAGAAGGAATTTGAGCAGGTGCCACTCGTCATGGAAGGATTTCAAAAGCTGCACCTGCTAAAATTCCCTCTTTACTTCTATACAATGGTGAAAGATATCAGCACTCTGTCCCAGTTTGTATCTAGTAGCCCTATTCAGTCTTGCTCTCCATTCTCCCTCTTGCCTCTCATTGCTCTTTCTGCCGGCTTCTACCGACTCTCAACTGTTCTCTCTCCCTCTCTGTTTCTCCTGCTTTAGTCCCCCTGCTGCTCTGCCTCTCCCCTCCCCCAGCTACTGAGCTGCTACCACTCCAGCCTCCCGAGTCGCTCAGTGATTATGTCGTCACCAAGCACAACTATGCAGAACTGCAGTCCCGCTGGACTTCCCAGGAGGTGGCCAGGCAGGACAACCATAGGTTCTTGCCCGATATGCAATGAGGACACAGCTATTATTGTTTGAGCAATACATTGTTTTAGGCGTAGTATGGGGGTAAATCAGTGGTGGAATCTACCTGCACTAACAACCGGAACGCAGGAAGTAGCTACCGGGATGCATGGTTGATTGGCAGTTCCTCCGCGCGTCCTCGCTTCCCCCGCGGTCCGCTGCCTGCCTGCCTGCCTGCCTGCCTGCCTGGCTGAAACCTCCGGCTATGGGCATGCAGGGTGCAGGAGCAGCCAGCCCCATTCGCGTATTGCAGGGGCACGCGGCAGTGACAACTGCAGTGGGCGGAGCCAGCCCTACATGGAACAACCGGAACAGCGTTCTGGAGCATCCTGGCTACATGACATCACTGGGGTAAAGGCTCCACTCCAGAATACCCCCAGTAGCTGCATATTATCTGAGGAGTCCCCAATTGGCATGGGGTGTCCAAGCTGGCCAGATTCCACTCTGTTACAAGTTTAGCATAATGATTAATCCAGCCCTCTTTCAGCACAACTTGCACACTATATTTTTTGTATAAATAGTCCCTCTCAAAAAGAATACTATTAAAGCACTTATGTGAGATTAAAAAAGAACATATTTACGCTTGAACCACAAGAACTATAAACACTAAATCAAATTATTTTAAATCCCTTACCTGTCTTTACTTTGCTGAGGAACACAGAGGGTCACAGTTCTGCTCCTTTCTTCCAAGCCTGGTGACTTCACCGACACCTAAAATGGATGACCTGCAGTTCCTTGCTCTGTTTCAGGTGTCAATTATGTCATCAACTATTTCAGGTGAAAACAGAGAAACACGAGATCCTGGAGGACTTGGCAGGTAAGAAGTTTTCCAGATTATTCATAAACAGTAGACGTGGCCTCAAAGGGATGTTCACCAATTGAGTAAGTGGGAATTTTGCCATTGATTTTTTTTTCTTTTTTCCTAACATTGGCACAATGGGATTATGTGCTGCATAACATCTGCCCAACATCTAACAACGGCATTGGGTGTATCTCAGTAAGGCATAGGTACATCTTGCATTTGTTTATGTTCCTGATAAGAATCGATGATTTAAGCATTGCTTTTGAAGTGATAAGTAAACAGCGTTGGTACAATTCAATATTGTATGCTAGGGAAACCCATGCAACTGAAAATGCCTTTGAGGCATACTTTTCTACAGCAACCATTTGCACAGCTGAAGAGGCAAGGCGTTCCCAATTTAACATCAGCTTCCTTCTTCACCAATGGCAGCAGCAAGATATCACACTGGCAATGTATGGTCCCCCCCCCCCCAAGTATCAAAGAACCAAGCTAAAAAAAACAAAGCATTGCAAGAGTTTTTTAAATGCTTTGGTTCTTTCTAAATAGCCATTCTTCCATGTTGTGTCATGTTTGGATGCAGCCACATTAAGTTTAAACATGTTGTCTACATCACCTTGAACAAACCCTAACATGATTGTAGATCACATGTGAAAGAAGGTGCCAAATCTCATTCATCCTGGAGTTATTTTCATGTACTTGCATGGAAGTGTAAACATGCACATCATGTTTCATGCCAGCCATTTAATGACATGGCCATTTAACCCCTGCTAACTGGGCAAGAGGCACTTTTCACGTGGTGTTCCTCTTATGTTTAGCAAGGGGAGAGTGATTGTCCCTTTTGACCCCTGTGCAGTGTCTTTTTCTAGTGGCTGTTGCTGGTGGTGCTCTGCATTTTTTAGATTGTGAGCCCTTTTGGGACAGGGAGCCATTTAACTTTATTATTATTTGCCTGTAAACTGCTTTGGGAACTTTGTGTTGAAAAGCGGTATATAAATATTTGATTGATTGATTGATTGATTGATTGATTGATTGATTGATTGATGCCATTTAATGCAATGACACATATCACCCATACATAATTATTTGCAAGTGGGACTTTATTAGAAGAGTTGAGCTTAAATTATAATGTTGTGAGGCCTTTGCAAGATTGATTCAATTTAAAAATAAACAAACAAGTCATCATTAAAAAAAAAAAAAAGAAACGCTGTTTGGTTAAATTCTCCTGAAAGATTTCAGGAGAAGGATTGGAAGAGGTAGAGAGATCTGGAAAGCCTACAGCATTTATTGAGCAAATTGCTTCTCTTTCAAGATCGAAATATAAGGAAATTTCTTGGTGATCATTATCTCTCTATATATATAAAAGTGTGTGTGTGTGTGTGTGTGTGTGTGTGTGTGTGTGTGTGTGTGTTCCGCATAGGTTCCGCAACGGCTGGAGCAACACGCACAAACTCAGCACGGGCATGCTTTGCGGCCTGGTGACAAACACTGCGGGGGTCAGGCCCCCCCAGGGGTGGGGGTGCGCAGGGGTCCCCACATGAAAATGGTCGAAAACAGTCGAAATTGGCGTTGAACCCGTAGTTTCCAGGGTCGCTGAGATGAGCGGCAACACTCCCGATGCCGTTGGAGTCCGGTTTCAGCCCCCCTCGGCGTGGGGGCGTGAAGGGGTGCAAAACAAAACATCCGCCATGCCCTGCTGGAACGCCTGGAGCGATTGGCATCAAACTCGGCAAGTGCATGCCTTGCGGCTTGGCGACAAACACTGGGGGGGACAGGCCCCCCTAGCACCCCCAAGGGTGGGGGTGCGCAGGAGGCTCCACATGAAAATGGTTGAAAACAGCCGAAATCTGCGTCAAATCCATAGTTTCTGGGGTCACTGAGAAGAGCGGCGAAGCTCCCAACGCCATTGGAGTCCAGGTTCAGTCACCCTCGGCGCGGGGGGGCGAGAAAGGATGTGAAACAAAACGTCCACCTTGCCCTGCTGTAACGCCTGGAGCGATTGGCACCAAACCCGGTACGCATATGCTTTACGGCCTGGTGACAAACACTGTGGGGGGCAGACCCCCCTAGAACCCCCAGCGGTGGGAGTGGGAAGGGGGTGCCATGTAAAAATGATCGAAGATGGCCGATATTGGTGTCGAGTCCGGGGTCGCCGAGACAAGCAGTGACGTTCCCAACACCGTTTGAGTCCGGGTTCAGCCCGCATCAGCGTGGGGGGGGGGGTGAGACGGGATGCAAAATAAAATGTCCACAATGACTGGCATTAGTGTCAAATCCATAATTTTTGGGGTCGCTGAGCTGATTGGTAGAATTCAGTGGTGTCATCTAAATGATTTAAGAACAGGTACTCACTTTTGATTGGCACATGTCGGGACCCGCCCACCAGAAGTGACGTCATAAGCCAGAAGTGATGTCGTGGCAGGAAGTGACATGAAAAAAGCCCTTTTTGAGGACTCAGATGATTTTAAACTGACCCAACAGTTGCAACAGTATTCCACAGCACCCCCAGAACTTGTTAAGGAGGCCTGGCATCATGTTAAAACCCCAGAGCAACTCATTTTTCAGTGGCAAGGAAAGGAAAGGCTCCGCTCACTGCCTGCCTGCCTGCCTGGCTCTGAGAACATGCAGGCAACTCAGACATGCAGGAAATTCAAACGTTGCAGAAGGCGGAGTCGACGAGTGGGCGGGCAAATGGGCGGGGCCAGCTGTAATCCTAGAAACCAGTACTCGCGTACCCCCGCGTACCCCCTGCATGACATCACTGGTAGAATTCATTCCTTTTCGTGTCTAATAGAAGCTTGGGATAAATAAATACCCGGGCAACGCTAGGTAAGGAAAAGCTAGTTGTTTATATAGCACCTTTAAAGTATATAGTGCTTTGTAGCGTATAAGAGCAAAGGTCCTTTCCCTGAGGAGGTTATAATCTAGAACAGTGGTTCTCAAATGTTTTAGCACCGGGACCACTTTTTAGAATGAACATCTGTCCGGGACCCACTGGAAGTAATGTCATGACAGGAAGTGTCATTGTGGCACCAGAGCCTGCTGCTTTCTTGAGAATGCAGCAGTAAGTTGCTCAGCAATAAGTCTCAGCTATATTTTCAACAGCAAAGTAAATTGGAAAAGCAAAAAGCAAATTTACAACCTTGACAGAAGCAAAACGACCACACAGCCGTCCCCCTTTCCAGCATCCCGTCTCCCCATATTTTCAATATGGCTGCTCCAGGTGCTTCACAACCCACCTGAAATTGGCTCGCAAACAGTAGTGCTATCCAGCCGGTACGTGGGGCGGGACTTACGTTTGATCGGCAGTCCGCCCGTTGCATCACGCCGCGTTCCGCCGCTTTCCCGCATGCCCCGGCAGGCAGGAAAGCGGTGGAACGCGGCGTGAAGCAACAGGCGGACTGCCGATCAAACCTAAGTCCCGTCCAGCGTACCAGCTGGATAGCACTACTGCTCGCAAACCACTGGTAGGTCCTAACCCACAGTTTGGGAACCACAGCACTGCACTATTGCACGTGACCTGTCCAGTGAAACACAAAAAGATTCAAGCAGACACTGAAGGCCAGATCTGTCATCTCTCAAGAAAACCTTAGAAAAGATACAGAAGAAAAGTCTGGGAACTTTGACTTTTTCAAATATCTAACCAGCTCTGACAGGTCCAGTTCCCGGGGGGGGGGGCTTACAGAAATGCTCAATATTGCAACAGTATTCCGGGCTGTATCCAAGAAGGATGGGTGGGCTGTGTAGACCTTTTCCTCTCGGGGATATTGAAAAGCTAAAAATATAACCCTTTGGCACAGTGGTTCTCAAACATTTTAGCACCAGGACCCACTTTTTAGAATGACATTCTGTCAGGAACCCACCAGAAGTGATGTCAAGGCTGGAAGTGCTGTCATTGTGACACCAGAGCCTGCTGCTTTCCTGAGAATGCAGCCACAACTTGCATTATTTCTCAGCCATTTTCCAATAGCAAAGTGAATCAGAAAGAAAAAAAAGCTATTTATAATCTTGACACAAGCAAAACCACCAGAGAGCCCTCCCCCTTTCCAGCATCACTTGGGGTGGGTGGTGGAAAGGAAATATTTGGTCCAGAGAGAGGCAGCACAACCAAAACACTATTACAGGGAAACAGAGAGCAGACATCCACATGTCACCAAAATGTTTTGAGGTCTTATCCAAAAGCCATGAGGGAGGGAGTAGGGTGTCAAAATATTAATTAAACATTAAATTAAATACAATATTAATTACAGCATTACATTCTGGCTTGTGGGTACAGTGTAGTGCAAGGTGGATAGTGAGCTTCCATAGCTCTACAAAGCTGCCCTGCTTACTCGCTATCCCAAGTAATCAGATATACAAATGCCGTATTTCCATTTTAAAATTATGGCTACATAATTTAACTAGCTGAAAATAATGTTTCATGAGGAGGTCTTACCCACATGCAATAAAGAAAATGTGCTATATTCTCCCCAATTCATTTAATTATATTTTTGGCACATCACCACGAGCAATAAAACTCTACAGTGCTGAGAATGTAGATGTGTCATGTCTCGTCCTTCCCGTAATTTGCTGCTACAGAGTAAAATCAAAGTCATTTTGTCATTACTAAAAACACCACTGAAACAAGCAGGTGAATAGGCCAGTAAAAAAACATAAAAAGAAAAAAGAAGCTTCCCAGGCTAATACTTACTCCCTGATTGAACAAATCTGTAACATTTTCACCATTTATTAATTTACATTCTGGCATGTTGCGCAGAATGCTTGATAGTCTGTAGAAACATAGAACATGACATGACTCCAAACAAGAGAGACAGGACATTTTCCAAACCAAATCAATTGTTACTGAGGAAATAAAATGCCGGTAACTATTTTGACATAATTAAAACACATTTCAGGAGTCTTTTTAACGGTTCTCCTCTACTCTAGCAAAGTATGCAGTTTCAAAGTACAGAGAACATTTATTTGGAAATAAACTCCATGTAAACAAACACAGAGCCTCAAAGCAAAACAGCATTACCGAATGCAGGGTTTTAATTACTTGGGGTGTCTGAAAATGGTGTGTGATATTTTTTTTCAGATTTTGTGATTTGAAAGGCAGAAAGTGGTGTTATGTGTTTTTATTCGCTCACTCAAAGTTCTCATTTCTAGTAATTTTAAATGCTTTTAAAGTGTACTAGATAGGGGACATAGGTGATATAGACAATATAATGTCAGCACATAGTGCCACTGTATATTTTCTAGTTGGAAAAGTAATCTATTTTCAATTTTGCAACAATATCGTAAACATCTTAAATCAAAATGCAGCATTTCACAATTTTATTCTGATATTTTCACACCAAAAAGGCAGTGTTTTGTGTTTTTATGTATTTTCAACAAAAATAAATACCCCTATTAATTACTCCTAATGGCTGCCAGTTTCTCACTCACCTTCCTGGATTCTGTCTGTTCAATTGCCTTCTGCATAGAAGTGGATGAAAACAGTTTTATTTTTTGCAGATTTTGGTGTTTTCCAAAGTTGGAAATGCAGAAAGTGTTGTGTGTTTTTATCCCAAGGACACATTTTAATTAATTATAATTAAAAAATATAAACACTTTAAAAGTGTACTAGGTAGGCGACATAGGTGGGATAGTGTCCTCAAACGAAGCTACATGCATGTAGAGGTATTAGAGCAGCTATTTGCAACCACTGTGCCATGGAACATGGGTGTGCCGCGGATTGTCTGCGGGGGTGCTGCAGGAGCTTGGAGAAGGGTCATGAATTAGTAGGGCCATTGGGGGATGCAAGCCCCCTGCCAGCAGCATGGTGTGCCTTGGCAACAAACTGATGGTGTGCCTTGACCAATATAGCACTTGCTCAGTGTACCATGAGATGAAAAAGGCCGAAAATCTCTATATTAGAGAATATGTACAGGTGTTAGAGAATGGTTTTTCACAGATTTGGTATATCTTTTTTAAAAAAACAAAAAAATGAGAAGTGTAGAAAGTGCATAAGTTACGCACATTCTTTTGACAAACATATTAACCAGCCATTGAGCTATAACTCAATGCCTTTGCTTTAGCGTAGAAAACTTCAGCTTCTTTTGTCATACTCCAGGCTGTGCTCTAGAGCAGTGATTCTCAAATGTTTTGGGCCCTGGAGCCCTTTACACTACACAAATGGAGTCTCTGGGAGCCATTGGTACATGCATGGAGACCCAATCAGCCCCAGAGTACCAGCATATGTGCAGAGTGGTTCAGTGCCTTATGGTCTGTTTCTAGACCCTCTGAAGGGGTCTCAGGGAGCTCCAGGGCTCCTAGGAGTAAACTTTGAGAAACACTGCTCTGGAGCAGGAGTCTCAAACTTGTTTCATACCACTGGTCAAATAGCATTCATGATGCCTGCTGTGGACTGGAAGCGATGTCATAAAGCAGGAAGAGATGTCATTTAGCAGGCCATGACCCGAATCAAGCACTTTTTTCTTTCACTTAGGAACACATTAGTTGCAAATGACAGAAAATATGCAAATCTTGATAATAGTTTTACGGTATGGAAGAGCCAATTATCATGAGGGCAGCCAGTGACACCTTTCAGCAGTGACACCTCCACACAGCCCTGCAACAGACAGCAGCTGATGTTGGCTCTGGGACAGTGGTGTCATTCAAATGATTTAGGAACAGGAACTCACTTTTGAGTTCAAATTCAAATGTTGGAAGAAAAACAAACCCGGAAGCAGCCACGGAGCCCGTTAGGGTCCGGAACGCCCATTCTGGTCTGTTCCCCCTGAATGACATCATGCCTTCTCCCCAGTGGGCTGCAGACTCACCAGAGCGGCTGCTGACTTCACGTGTGTGGCTGGAGGGAGCGAGGAAGGGGGCTGTGCAGGACAGGACTTCCCCACTGCAGCCCTTCCCCCTTCGCCCCCCTAGGAATCCGGAGTTGCTCCCTTTAACCCTCTGAGTGCTGGCCAACCAAGAAGAAAAGCTCTTTGCAGAGGAATTGGGAGGGGGGGAGGAGGGAGAGCGAAGTGGGCGGAGTCAGCCCTAATTTTAACTAGTGGAAGTGAGTTCCCCTGTGTTCCCCCTGCATGACATCACTGCTCTGGGAGAACCTGTAGACTGGATCAAGAGCTTGGGGGGGGGCGGAGCAGTCAACAGCTTTATGTTTAACGTCTATGTTCTAGGGAGTCAGATTGAGATCCAAACTTGGTTGTTTCCAGGAAGGAACGGTGTGCACCCCAGCTGAGGTAGGAGGAGCTTCTCACACACTAATCCCAGGACAGGGATACCATAAGCGCAATTCACACTCACCCTGGGCCAATGCAAGCAGCTTGCGTTGGCCCTGCACTGTCATGCATGTGCTGTAAAGCATGTGCACACCAACACTGCTGCACCAACACTGCTTGCGGAGCCGCTGCAGTGCCGGCATAAGCTGCCTGTGTTTCTGGGCAAGGGCGGGGATGGACAGGCCAGGAGGCATCCCGGCTCGGGGGGGGGGGTTGTCCCCAGGCCTCCCATTCCCACTTTTGGCCCTGAGGCTTGCTCAGACCTGCAGCTGCTAAATAGGAGGCCAATAAATGCCAAGTCATCCATCAGGTTGGCTGGTGTCTACGTCGCAGTCAGGAACGAATGTGCCCTTGCCCTGTGGTAGCTTCAGGCAGTTCTCAACCTGAGCCGAATATGGCGCAGGCACATAGCGCACATTAGGATTGCGCCCACAGTCTGGGATCTGATTTGTATTGTGTCTGGTGCAACATTTAAATGCAAACACTCACAATTCAGGAATGGATGCTGCCATTTGTCTTACCCCTAGAGCAGGGCCTATTCTCTGCTCAGGATCCAGAGGTTGGAAAGCAGGAGTTTTCTTCTTACAATTGCTTGCTCAGGTTCAGTAAACTGGGGGAGGAGAGAGAGAACTGAGCCTATAATTTCTCAACAGCAGTTCTTTGGGGGCCAATTTTCCCGCCTCCAACTGTGCATGCACAGATGCTTGGGAGTGCTTTTATTCAGCAATTTCCATTTCCCACAAAGGTTATGCACTTTAATTTCAAAAAAGTTAAGGGGAAAATTAAGTTTTATTCATGCAGTCATGCAAATACACTCACTGGCTACAATACTAAAATGCCCTTAAGTGTTTGTGATCTCAAGAGTTCAGGTCTGGGTCTCTTGTAAAATAATCTCCTTAGCATTCACTTGTTTCCTCGGCAGTTTCTTACACCTTTCCCCCCTTCCCGACAAGGTCATTTGCAAGGAGGGGTGTGTGTGTGGTTAAAAAATGCAGATCAGAGAAAACTAAATAAGAATTTCACAGAGAGAAATAAACAACACAGGAACCAGGCGTTGAGAGCAGCCAAGTTCCTGAAGAGGAAAGAGAGCAATTGTATCGCAGAATATTTATTTCAGTTAATGAATTAAAAATTTAAGCATCATCTCACTCAAAGCTATGGAAGAAAATTGCTGTATAAAAAATCTATAGTAATATCCTAAAGGCACAATCCGACATAGAGGGTCTATGGTAGCAGATCTTGAATCTGCTGCCATAAATGTTCTTACGGTGTTGTAAATGTTGCTGCACTGTCAAGCACATCAGAGCCACCAGTGCAAGTGGCTGGAGGCTCCATGCACCCACTAGAGCAGTGTTCTTCAACCTGTGGATTGGGACCACAATGGGGTAGTGAAGCCTCATTTTGGAAGTTGCAGCAAACTTTCAAAGCTTATGCAAGAGAGGGCTTGGATGCAATCCAGGGATGGGGCTGCCCTATCAAAAGAATTGAGTTATTTGTATACTCCAGCACAGTCTTTTCTCACTGTCTTGCCTCACCGCTCCTAAGGCCAGCCCTGCTCAACCTCATAGGGTTGTTGTAAAGACACATGAAGAAGGGGGGAATGAGGCAGGTGGGAGCGGGGGGTGGGTAGCAATGGGGGGCAGATCCGGTCTTAGGATGGTGTGTAGGATTGGTAGTGGGTCTCCAGGCTCATATTTATTGGGGTCTCGGCACAAAAAAGGTTGAAGACCACTGCACTAGAGACAGATCCAGTCCAGGTCTGGGGCAGGTAAGGTGCAGTGGGGGAAGATCATGGGAGATTTGGGGAAGGATAAGGGCTAGGTGGACAGGGTCAGTTTGGAGGCAGGTGGAGTGGATCTTGGCTGCAGCAGCATATTCTATACCCATTTTCCCAGCCTAACATACCCTCTGCCTCTCCTTAGACCTACCACCAGGAAAACAGCTGGTATAAGTCTATGGAGCGGTGAATAAAATAATATTTTTGCTTACCTCTCCAAGGCCCTCTGCTTAACCCACTACCACTATAACATGCAGTGTGAACATCAGCAAGGCTGAATATTAAAAAATGATGGCTAAGAGGCTCAGGCTGCAACTGTCGTAGGGCACAATCATAACCTGCACTAGAATAGGTAGGCCGGCTCACTTGTGCTGCAGCCTAATGACATTAGGCTGCGGCAGCCGCTCAGTGTAGGGCAAAGGGATATTTTCCTCTTGCCCCAGGGTAAGTCCCAGCCAGCCCTATGGGGCTGCTCAGATCCGTGCCAGCAAAATAGCAGGCACAAGTCCAAGTGGCCAGGAGCGGCTTGAATCAGGCCCGCCCAGTCTTGGGACAGGGAGGTTGGATACATCCCAATGGCCGTGTGCCATCTCTGCCCATGGTACCACCCCGTCACACCACCCACCCACCTCTGGCACACCCTCGGTGCGGCCTTGCACCAGAAGAGCTAAGCCTATGCACCTGATGCTTGCACCTGCCCAGGGACCAAATCCGCGGCACAGACGCGCCTTATGGCATGTTTTCAACAGTACTGGTCCAGCGCAAGAGTGCTCCATCCTCTCAATGCCAGGTAGGATTGTGCTGTCAATGAAAAATCATGGGGAAAGCACATGTGTTTAAGCACTCTGTTATTTTATTTTATTTCTAGGCCTCCCTGGAGCAATGATGAGAATGGAGTTGACCCAGTGATGTCATGCAGGGGGTATGCGGGGGTACGCGAGTACCGGTTCCTAGGATTACAGCTAGCCCCGCCCATTCGCCCGCCCACTCGTCAACTCCACCCCCTGCAACGTTTGAATTTCCTGCACGTATGAGATGCCTGCATGTTCTCAGAGCCAGGCAGGCAGCGAGTGGAGCCGAGCCTTGCCTTGCCGCTGAAAAATGAGCTGCTCTGGGGTTTTGGAACTGTTGGGTCACTTTAACACAATGCCAGACCTCCTTTACATGTTCTGGGGGTGCTGTGGAATACTGTCGCAACTGTTGGGTCAGTTTAAAATTGTCTGAGGCCTCAAAAAGGGCTTTTTTCATGTCACTTCCTGCCACGACATCACTTCTGGCTTATGACGTCACTTCCGGTGGGTGGGTCCTGACACGTGCCAATCAAAAGTGAGTACCTGTTCTTAAACCATTTAGATGACACCACTGAGTTGACCACAGGGCATCAAACTGCCTGGCCTTTTGCCTCACCCTTTCACAGTGAAGGCATGGTAAGAGGAAACAGCTCATTGGAGCTGCTGGGCAACAAAGGCAGGACTTGAGCTGCGGTAGCAGTTCCTCCAGCATATTCTCTGCCATTTGGTCTGAGAAAGGCATTGGCCCTAGACATTGGCCCTCCTATGGGAGTAGCTGGTAATCTTGGAAGGCCAATTAGGAATGTTTGACTGCTCTGTGTAATTGGCCCTGACTGTGAAGTTTCCCCCCCCCCTGTTTCAGTCTGACCAAGTGGGTTGATTGTAGTTTAGCTACAATGGCAAATAAACATAGAATGGGTATAACAGTAGGATTAGGGATCGGAGTGCATCTTGAGGAAGCAGAGTGGGCAAAGGGGAGTAGGACAGCTCCTAGGGGCTTCCTGGTTGGGCATACTGGCAGGGAACCCCTTGTCCATGAGTTGTAAAGTCACCCTCAAAGTCTTGGTGGCTTCAGAAGGGTGGTGCAGTTCAGATCTTCCTCAAGGCACCTTTAAAAGTGTTGGTGTTGAAAGACTGTGGGAGCAATCCTAACCAGGAGTTAGGCCAGCACAGTTAGGCCAGCACAGTTTGGCCTGCACAAGGGTCACTGTAAAGTGTGTGTGGACCACTCTTGGAGTCAGGGAGGATGGCACCCACCTGTGTGCTGGCCTCTTTGACTCCAAGGGTGGTCCAAACATCCTTTACGGTGTCCCAGCCAACTTTGCTGGCCTAACTGTGCCGGCCTAACTCCAGGTTAGGATTGTGCCCTAAGATCATCATTGGCAATTGCTACCTTGGAGCTAGGATGGGGAAATAGACACTAGCTGGCTGAAGCCAACATTCAGTGAAGGAAACCAGTGCGAAATGGGGGTGGGATGAAGTTCTATTTTTGTTAGGACCACTGCAAGTCTTCGTATCTGATCAACAAACTGTGGCTCTTTTTCAATGCAGTCTCCTTGTCCTGTGCAATTCAATCAGGGGTAGGGCAGAAGGTTATTAAAAGGCAAGGACATGCCACCTAATGCACTGTCAGATTTCAACAGCTGTACAAATCGATTTGTAAATTGCACGGTCCTGTTCATTTCAGCCCGATCATCAGCTGGGTGAAAAACTGCCAGCCAACACAACAGGGTGGCAATGGCATGGCCTTAATGGCACTCCTCTCTATGCCAAAGGAAGGCAATAAAATACTGGAAGCGGAGCTGACAGATGGAAAAGGTCGGAGTGGGGGGGGGGAGAAAGAAAGGAAAATACATTTTGCACCTAACAAGGATTCGCCTGCCAGCGTGATCTCTGTGTTATCTCTATATTACATGGACAAATACGGTCTAGGCTTCTCTTGCCTGACGGTATAAAACAGTCCAAAAGTCCCAACTGAAGTGGCTTTGTGCTCAGACTCAAGCATCAGCTTGCGCATTTCTAAGGCCTTGTCTGCTGGGCTTGTAAAGCTTTGATTGCCCCTAATCTGCTATTACTGCTGAGAGCCGAGCCGAGGAGGTGCACTTTTGTTTTCATGGCAAAGCTTCCACATGCCCTGCATGAGTATGAGGCTCATAGCAGGATGAAGGAAGGGGCCGCATTGGTCTCCTTGCACAAGCAGCCCCGTCTTGCAGGGTATATTCTCTAATGTGGTTTGATGTCCTTCCAAATGCGAGGGATTAAGTCACCAGGAAGGACCCTCCTTCCATTTCCCAGTCCCCCTTCTCAACAGTATTCTTTTGCGATGCCATTAGATATCGGTAGCCAGGCTTGGCAGCGCTACGTATGCCTGTTTAATTGCCTAAAAACTATTTCCCTCGCAATATCATTAATAACACTAAGCCAAAATTGGATTAAGCATTACACCGCTATAAAGTTAATTCACTGTGATACTAATGAAATGTCATGTGCAGCTTCCTGTAAATCCCACTGCACGCTCATTGCTAAGGTTTAAATCAATGGCCTGCTCAGCTCCCTGCAAAGGTATTGTTCACATTGCTGCCAGGTGATTTTCATTAATGTCACCAGCTTCACTTCCCCAAATTCTCCTACGCCGACTTTGCACCAAAAGCAAATGCAGTAGGACATCGCTGGTAAAATCGACCCCAGCTGTGGGGGCTCACATGACTAAATTTCTCCACAGGGCATAAAAAGTCACGTCTCTAATGCCCCAATGAGGTTAGGGGAATTCTGCAACAACGTGTTGATGTAATCCTTACAACGACCTTGTAAGGTAGGTCTTATGATCCACATACAGGTGTGCCCCAGTATCCACTGATTTGGTATCCACATTTATCCATGGATACTACGGATATTGCCATGCGATTAAAAAAAGAGGGGAACATTAAACAAATCTCTTTTTTTACCTTGTTGCAGCAAAACCACTGATGTTAAAACAGATGTCCTCTTTTGTTAAAAAGGCACCCCCCCCCAGTATCTACAGTTTCAGGTATCCACGGGAGGGTACAGACCAGAACCCCAGTGGATACCAGGGCATGCCTGTATTGCAGCAATTGCAGCAATCCAAACCATGAAGACAAAACCAAAGTCCAAATGCCAAACAAGTACAAAGTTTAAAAGGGGAAAAAACTGGAGCTCGTGATTCCTCTCAACTGAAGGCTACGACTCTCAAACCCTTGCAGCAATCTCAATTCTGTTTTTCTTTTAAATGTCCAGCATTCAAGATTGTGATGGGGGGGAAAACTCTGTCTTGTCTAACGTGTATCCAGAACAGCAAGCTCATAAAATCACACACCCAAGCCCTATCCAGATACCTGAAACTGTGGAGAGCCCTCCCCCCCCACTTTCAAACTACCCAGCAGTGACCAGAAGCCTTGACCGCTACCTCCCTGTCCCACTTTCCCATGAACAGCAGTTGCCTGCACAGGTATGTGGTGTCCATGAGGAGAATGTGAGCACAATCCTAAACTGGAGTTAGGCTGGCATAAGCTAAACCAGCAAAGTTTGGCCAGCACAAGGGCCACCATAAAGAGTGGTTGGACTACTTTCGGAGTCAGGGAGGATGGCGCATGTCTGTGTCCTGGATTCCCTAACTCCAAGAGTGGTCCAAACATACTTTACGGTGTCCCTTTTGCCGGCCAAACTTAGCTGGCCTAACTGTGCTGGCCTAACTACAGGTTTGAAGCTGAAGCTCAAATACTTTGGCCACCTCATGAGAAGAGAGGACTCTTTAGAAAAGACCCTCATGCTGGGAAAGATGGAAGGCCAAAGGAGAAGGATGAGATGGTTAGATAGTGTCACCAAAGCGATGAACATTAAATTGGGTGAACTCCGGAAGCTAGTGGAGGACAGGGAGTCCTGGCGTGCTGTGGTCCATGGGGTCGAAAAGAGTCGGACACAACTTAGTGACTGAACAACAACTACTACTACTACAGGTTAGGATTGGGCCCTGAATTAAATGGGATTTACTCCTTGGAAAATGTGGACAGGAAAGGCCCAACTCTATCCAAGTTTTCAGCACTGATGCAGCTCCGAGGTAAGGGAACCAACATTCCCTTACGTTGAAGAGGCCTTTTTGACTTCCTCTTCATTGCAAGATGCAGCACCCAGCTGGTTGACATGGCTGTATCAGTGCTGGAAAGTTGGATAGGACTGAGCCCTTAGTGGGTCATCATGGGCTCTGCTTGACCAGGGAAACTTCTTGCTTAGACATTGCCTAACAAAGATTAAATTGAGATATGGCCAATCCTACAGAGAGTGTATGTAGGAGGGAGTGGGATTGCAGTGGCAAGCCCCATTCCTCAGCCCATGTACAGTCACAGGATGGTCTGGACCATCCCAATGTGTATTCAGACAGTACATGTGTAGGCTACTTCTAAAAAAAACCCAGAATGCAAGCATAGTTCCTGAGCACATGAGCAGACCCTATGCATACATAGGAATTTTACAGATGCTGTGGTAAACCACACAGATCACGGGAGGGCTTGACACCACGATCCCATTCAGCACTATGCCTGAATGATATGCCTCCTTGAGCATGTGAAGCATGGTATGGAAGTTGCAGATGTGGCTATTGTGTCTGTGGTGGAAAGATGAGCTAGATGAGCCATCAGGATGCCCGGCAGCCCTGTGGCACCGGAGCCAGGAGTGCACTGGTTCATCCTGTAACAAACACCACCATTGCAGGTTGATCTTTTGGCATCAGTAGACTAAAAGCCAAATTCATAAGTCATCCACGGCAAGCAATTTTTGAAGTAAGAAAGACTGTGCTATTCAACTCAATTTTAAATGCATTTGAGGGTGTAGTCCTAACCTTGAGTTAGGCTGGCACAAGTCCCTTTTGCCGGCCTAGGAATGTTGCAAACATGCCATAAAGTGTGTTTGGACCACTCTTGGGGTGAGGGGGGATGGCGCACATCAGTCTTGTCAGTGTGCTATGAGATGAAAAGGGTTGAAAATTGCAGTCCTAGGCCATCTGGTCTCCCTTGCACCATAATGTACAGTGTGCCCTCTGTTGTCAGCACTGCATGCTATGGGCTGATGGGGACTGCCCAGCACTTTCAATAACAACTCCTTTGGGCACATGTATGCACTGGGACATCCTTACCACTAACAATGATGGCATCTACAAAATAATACCCTTTCATTCTTCCTCTTTTCAGATGGAGATCTGAAATTCCAAGAGAAAAAAAGGACACAAAGGCTTGAAAGTTTTTGCGGGACATGCCACATCCATTTGTGTCCTGTTCTCCTGCTTCTGTGGTGTCATGGCTACATGGCAATTATTCTTTCATCATGAATGATTTATCAAACCTTGTCAACTCGACTCTTCTCTAGACAGCCAAAGGTTGCGGGTCATACAATAAAGTACCCAGCTGCCACGAGGCACTATAAAATGGCAAAGCGACAGTTGTTCCAAATGTCATTCAGCTCTTGACCAAAGACAAGGGTCAAAGATGACCCCCGACCTTTCCCAGTGACAGAAGATACAGTGTTCCGCATTGTCTACACAGAAAAACTTGAACTCCTTTCCTTGGCATTCCAGCTTCTAAATTTAACTCAACACTGAAGTGTCAAGATTAGTAAAACCTTTTAGAGATGCGATAATAAAATCTCATGTTTCACCCCAGGACAGACATTTTAATTAAGGTTCTTCCTGGAGGACTTGATAACGGTGATGTTTTCCTAACTTGGAAGGAAAGTCCAAGATGTCTATGTTTCAGATACAGACACTAATTTAGAGAATGGTAGGCCCTTGCAAATGGGGTTAGCACTTTTTGAATTAGTACCTTAATGATTGTAACATATTCCTCTGACTACATTACGTCGTTGGAAGCAAATGTCTGCCTGTTGGAACATGTTTTAAAATGTTATCCTTCCTCCTAGGCATTTTGGTGTTACGATTTTTTTTTCAAAAGCTAAAGAATGACCATGATGATGCTGTGCAAGTCAACAAGAGAGTGTACACTGCTTCTGATGGGAGCAGAGGTTGTGCTCAGAAGCACAGTTGTGAATTATTGATGAAAATAACTCTGCCTGTCCGCTTCTGGATAATTAAGGGCCTGATCCACTGCTGGGGCAGCACTGGCAGCCAATGCACTGCCCAGAAACCGCCATCACAAAAGTGCTGTAAGGCAGTATTATTCAAACTGTGGGTCAGGACCCACTTGGTGGGTCGCAACCTGATGTCGCAAAAAGCTGGGACCAGCCATATTGGAAACTGCAGACCTTACTCTTGTTATACTCTTTTTGTGAATGTTAACAGTTTGAATTTTCAAGCGAGGGTTTTTTTAAAAAATTTGTTTTTAGTTCAGTGCTTTTATATAACACTAGCTTGTCCTTAGCCGGCATTGCCCGGGTATTTATTTATCCCAAGCTTCTATTAGACAGAAAAAGGAATAAATTCTATCTATAGTGTAAAATCGAAGTAATTTTATGTACAAGTAATTAAAAGTATAAGTACAGTATAAAAATTATAAAGTAAAATCTTTTACAAATTCACTATAATATTAATTTAACTCAAAACTGGATTATAAACAACATTTTTGGTTTCACCTGCAGGAGCAAGAAGAAATAAATTCTTGGGTGAACCCACCCTTGAGCAAGCAACATAACGTTGTCCGTGGGAGAAACATGGCCATCTCAAATCCACTCCGCAGTACTTAATAGACTGCCCCTGTGACTTGTTGATCATGATCGAGAATGCAAGTCTCACTGGAAATTGCAATCTCTTAAAGTGAAAACGGAGATCCGTCGGAATGAGTGGTATCTGTGGGATAAAAACTTTTTCACCCTCTCCCTTTCTTGTTAAGATAGTCGCTTCAATTACAGTACTCAGCATCTTCTTGACACACAGCCTTGTGCCGTTGCAAAGTTTGGCAGGCCAAGGTTCTGTAGTAAAATAATTGGAGATCCCACTGTAAGTAAAAGATGATGTGGTGGCAATCCAGCCAGATCAAGTGAGTTTAGGAAGTCTGATGGGAAATTGACGACCTCATAGGCATCTACTACGGTATTGATAGCCTTGTATTCAGTGACTACGCCTGGTAATATGGCAAGTATTTGATTGGAGTCCAAGACGGGGGCATAATGATTTCTAAAAATTTCCAGAAGGTTCTACAGAGTTCTATTCATTCTATTCGACTACACTTGGGCTTAAATGTCATCGGGACTGTCACCAATCAGCTTAGCGACCCCGAAAACTATGGATTTGACACCAATGTCGGTCATTTTGGACATTTTATTTTTAATCCCTTCTCAACTCCCATGCTGATGGGGGCTGAATGTGGACTTAAACGGCATCGGGAGTGTCTCTATTCATCTCGGCTGCCCCGAAAACTATGGATTCGACACTAATGTCGGCCATTTCTGATTATTTTTACATGGCACCCCCTTTGCACCCCCACCCCTAGGGGCGCTAGGGGTGTCTTACCCCCGCAGTATTTCTTTCCAGATTGTAAGGCATATGTGTACCAAGTTTGGTGTAAATTGCTCAAGGTGTTCCAGAGTTATGCTGGAACATACATACACACATATGTTCACTTTTATATATATAGATTTTGTCCTAATCTTGATTTCTGTCAGGGATGTTTTATAGTTGTACAATTGCTGCAGTCCAAGAATGCTAATTTGCATGTCAGGAGTGTCATTTTATTATGTTACAATGACAGCACTTCCTGTTTGATGATACCACTTCCTGCCACAACATCACTTCCAGGTTAATGACATTACTTCCGGTGGGACCCGACATGAGCGCCATTCTAAAAAATGGGTCCCAGTCTAAAAAGTTTGAATGCCACTGCTGTAAGGCATTCCGGGGCTGGCAGTGACCCTGCAGCAAAGGCAGGGGGAGGGTGCTGCAGGAGGTGGCAAGCGCAGTGTGCTTGCACCACAGCAAGGAAAAAACAGCATGCTTTCCCCCCACCCTCCCTTGTGCTCGGATCACTCCTTAACGGACCAATTCTGGGCGCAGGGAGGCATAGCCAGGCAATGCATGGGGGGTGGCCGTGCTGGGAGTGTGATGATGTCACCCTGCCCCTGGGCACGCTGTGAGCCAGGAATGGGTCTGGCCTGCAATGACGGCTGTGGCCAATGCTACTTGGTGCTGGGCCTCAGTGCCTGCAGGAGCAGCCAGTGGTAAGTGCTACAGCCGAGCAGTGGGAAAGCTTTTCAAGGTGAGGGAAGGCGGGAAGGCAGAACTGTGCAGAGGGAGGGTGGAACAGAGGGATGATTGAGCCGGGGGCAAAGGCTGCTGTCATGTCCTGAACCATATCCCAAGCTGCAGAGACATCGATCTCCTCAGCTCTGCATCCATCAAATAATGGGCAGATGTTCTCTTACCCTAAGGAGACCTTGGGCAACTTCCCTGGTCCGACAGGATACAGCGGCAGTCATTTCAGAACAACTGTACCACTGGGTGCCAGGAAACCATAGGATTGGGCTGTAAGAGGGCATTTTTAAGGAAGATACTAAAGTATTCAATTTGAATTTGCAGCTATAGATTTCACATCTCAAAATCCAGGAACTTGACTTTTGCCACTAAATTCAATTTCTGCAAACAGTGTTGGAAGGCCCTTCAAAGTCCAACCCCATGCTTGAAACAGGAAAATCCTCTCTAGAGCATCTCCAAAAGTTAACCCTTTGTTTGAAGACCTCGAGCATGGGAGAACACACCCAGAGTACAGAGTACTTGCATGGGAGGGATAGAGTCGATAGATATTCCTTTCCCTCTCGCACAACACCAGAACCAGGGGACATCCACTGAAATTGGGTGCTGGGAGAGTTAAAACAGATAAAAGGAAATACTGTTTTACCCAGCAGGTAATTAACCTATGGAACTCCTTGCCACAGGAGGTGGTAATGGCATCTGGCTTAGATGCCTTTAAAAAGGAATTGGACAGATTTCTGGAGGAAAAGTCCATTGTGGGCTATAGGCTATGATGGGCTGTGCAACCTCCTTGAGTTGGTGGTGGGCTGCCTCAGAGTGCCAGGTGCAGGGGAGTGGCAACAGGATGCAGGCATCTTGTTGTATTGTGTGCTCCCTGAGGCACCGGGTGGGCCACTGTGAGATACAGGAAGCTGGACTAGATGGGCCTTCGGCCTGATCCAGCAGGGCTCTTCTTACGTTCTTATGTACATGACCACCAGAGTACAGTGAACATACAGGGAAAGGAAGAATGAAGCAAAGCACACTGGAGCTTGAAACCCTGGTCCCAACACTTAGCACAGGATGTTTGCCAAAATTATGTTGCCACTTACTGAAATCCCTGCATCTTCTTAAATTCTGCACAGCTTAACCGGACATTTTGAATTTGGTATAAAAACGGGACATTTGAGTGAAATAAGGGTTAAGGTTCCTGAAAGCGGTTTCTTTATCTAATTTGCCATCAGTTTCCTCTCTTTAGGTCCTATTGTTGAATGAGTGACTAGTGTATAATGTGCAGATTATTCAATAAAGAGGAGAGTTTTATCTTCCGGTGGAGAGGATGGAGAGAGAGAGAGAAGCAAAACTGACAGGCCTTCTTCATTAAACAGCCGTCTGTGGAAGAATAAAGTCCCCTGGTTCAAGGAGCTGATTTCCTTCTCAATGTGCATTAATATTGTCATAAATATTCATTCACGAGGGTTACATGCTCAGAGAAAGCAGCCCATAGCAGGGTAAACCATATGCAGCAAATCGCTTAATTGACACATTTTGCCCGTTTCCTGTTTGGAGCCTGCTCGTGAACCAACTTGCATATTTTTACTAATTAGTGAATGTTTATAATGCAGAGAATTAGGCAAAAATATTTTTTTTCAGTTCCTTTGGATTCAGTTGTTTCTAGTCCATGTGAGTCATACTCATGCTGCGAAGCGGTCAATGCTGTTTTTGTCAATTGCTTGGTCTTAAGATGCATAAATAATCCTTTTGTTTGTAATTACGTCAATGCACAGATAAGATGAAAAATGGTTTGTGATACTTGGCTTTCTGCAAATACGTTTCGGGCACAATCCTAACCTAACCTGGAGTTAGGCCGGCACAGTTAGGCCAGCAAAGTTTGGCTGGCACCAGGGCCACTGTAAAGTATGTTTGGACCACTCTTGGAATCTGAGTGGCCCACACACAAACGTGCACCATCCTCTCTGACTCTAAGCGTGGTCCAAACACACTTTACAGTGTCCCTTGTGCCAGCCTAACTTTGCTGGCCTAACTGTGCTAGTCTAACTCCAGGTTAGGATTGCGCCCTTCACCTAAACATTCACAGGAAAGAGTGTCTCTATCAAAACCAGTCACTTTGGTTACCATTTACAAAAATAAAGTATACATGGTGTCTAGGATGAGCCCTCAATCTCCCAGAATCTGAGGAAGATTTATTTTATTTATTTATTTTAAAGATTTTTACCCCGCCTTTCTGCCTAAAAAGGCATTCAAGGCGGCAATACAAAAAACAATTAAAAAACAGAATAAAAACATCATAATTTAAAAACAGTGATTAAAAACAATATAAAAATACAATATACAAATACAACTGTTATCCCCTGGATCGAGTGCAAAAAATAAAAAATACAAGAAATACAAGACCAGCCAGCCTGTCAGCAACTAAAAGCCTGTTTAAACAAGAAGGTCTTCAGTCCCCACCGAAATACCGCCAACGAGGGAGCAGTTCTTAGCTCTAAGGGGAGGGTATTCCAAAGTTGGGGTGCCACCGCCGAGAAGGCTCTCCTGCTGGCCGCCACCCCTCTCACCTCTCCTGGTGGCAGCACAGTCAAAAGAGCCCCCCCAGATGACCTCAGAGTACGGGTCGGATTATATGGAAGGAGGCGGTCCCTCAAATACCCTGGGCCCGAGCCGTAAAGGGCTTTAAAGGTCAACACCAGCACTTTGAATTTGGCCCGGAACAGAACCGGCAGCCAGTGTAGTCGCCGAAGCAACGGCTCGACAGAGTCAAACCGCTGTGCCCCAGCAACCACCCGAGCAGCCGCGTTCTGTACTAGTTGTAATTTCCGGACCGTCTTCAAAGGCAGCCCCACGTAGAGCGCATTGCAATAGTCTAATCTAGATGTCACTAGGGCATGGGTCACTGTGGCCAGGTCCGCACAGCTCAGGTATGGTCGCAGATGTCAAACGTTGCCCCTGTTTAGGTGTTATCTATCAGTTGCTGCCACTCCTTGTCTTGGAATTTGAAAAGGAAGAGGAGAATGGACCAGAAGAGAAAGCGTAAAGGAAGTGTCCTGCATAGATCCTTTTCCCCTGTCAACCTGTCGCCTGAGGCTTTCATCTCAATCAGTCTTGGGAAATGGGCTCTCCCTGGTGGTAACAACTGTTTTAAAAAAGCCTGGGATAAACTAGTGCAATGTTCTTCAACCTTGGGGTTGGGACCCCAATGGGGTCACAAAGCCTCAGTTGTGGGGTCACGGCAACTTACAGGAATGAAAAAGGTTGAAGACTGCTAGACCACCAGATCAAGGAGGAGGCATCTGATGTACCCCTTCAAGTACCAGGAGATAGTCCTGCTCAGGTTCTTAGCAATTGGGCTACAACAGCTTTCACAACAGCTTTTTCACAGGCTCATGGTACATTTTCGGCTCTCTCTGATAAGCTCACCCGCTCCTCCCGGCTCTCTCTGCCGCTCACCCGTTCCTCCCGCCCAGCGTTCCGGCTGCACGACAACGCTGGCCACAATGCACCATGTATGTGGGAATTCCATTTGCCTGTCAAAGCCATTTGGGGCAGCAAGTGGGAAAGGCTGCTTACATGGGATGTTGTGGTACCTGCAATACTTACTGCGCTGCCAGGGGACTTTGGGGATAGTCAAGGGATATGGTCAGGTCACATATCTTTGTTTGTAATTTGGGTTCAAAAATTCTGACTGATGAGCTAATCATGTGAGCAGTTCACAAGCAAAGATTCCGATGTTTCACCACCATCATCGGCCTAAACTGAACAGAACAATAGACCCTGTCCATGATAATGGTAATACTGTATAAAATGCTTATCTACGGCTGAGTTGAAAGGGGGAGGGCTTGTTTCACAAACATGCACACACTGGTGATTCCAGTTCTGGGAGGCTGAAAAGAACAGCAACAATATTTTCAGTGTGAATCTTTCCTTGACTCCTAGCCAGTGGGTTGGCAATGTCATACTCTGCTATTTGGGGCGGGGTCATTATTTGACCTACACTATCATCAGGTAGGAATGCCCAAAATGGGAGCAGTTAGTGGTTTGTTGTTCCTCTAGGTAAGATGCCCACATGGAAAGGGGTAGAGGTTTAGAGATAGGACATGCTGCTGAGTTGTTCTGATAGACAATAAATGTGGACCAATACATATTCCAGATATGTCTCGTGTCCTCATTTGAATCTATGGCAATGCTGCATAGCCAATTAGATGTTAACAAATCTATTAATTTTTATGCCAATTAGATATTAACAAATGACATCATCATGCCATATTAATGTGTTGCTTTCACTCTGAATTGACTTCATGATGTCATGTTATTATCATGAAGTCAATTCAGAATGAAAGCAACACATTAACATGACATGATGCTGTCATTGCACATGCATGTGATTCCTGATGGCCTGTTTTCACTCAAGGGAAAGAAATGTAAAATAAACATTAAAATTCCATTTAAAATTATCTTATTGTCTCACAAAATTTAATTGTCTCAGACTTTGCATTCATCAGTATATACTGTATGATTTCAGGTGTATTCAGCTGAGGGATATTTTTAGATCAAGGCTTAAGTGGTGGCAATTAAGGAACCAATCAACTAGTAGGCTATACAGAAAAAACTAGAAAAAGAAGTTGATCTTTTTTAGGGCGCAATCCTAACCTGGAGTTAGGCCAGCACAGTTAGGCTAGCAAAGTTTGGCTGGCACAAAGAACACTGTAAAGAATGTTTGGACCCCTCTTGGAGTCAGAGAGGCCAGTACACAAGACATGCGCCATCCTCCCTGACTCCAAGAGGGGTCCAAACGCACTTTACAGTGTCCCTTGTGTCAGCCAAACTTTCCTGGCCTAACTGTGCCAGCCTAACTCCAGGTTAGGATTGTGCTGTTATTGACATGAGATAATAGCATGGCCAATTGTATAAAAATATAGTTTTCAAAGCCTGTCCCACAGTATCAAGTTGTTTTTCTTAAAAAGAACGATTTATCCCTGCTTAACCAGTCTATTTTAATTTTGATTTGAAATGCTTTTTCAAACATCAAAGCCAAAAGTGTAATAGTACCATCCATCTATAAAACAATAATCTTTTTTTCAACAAGGGGTATTGTTTGGACAATTATGGGAGGTTGGGCTGGATCAGAAAGCTATCAAGGGTTAATTAGATGAAATGAAAATTTAATTTAGCTTCATTGAATAAAAGGCATACCAGTTTACCATTTGGAGCATTGCAAAAGCATTTTCTTTTATATCAACCTCCCCCCTGCCAAGCCTCTTTTGATGTATTTAATTGGTCATGAACCACCAAAACATGGAACAAGAGATTTTTCACTTTGGCATCTCCATGCCATCATTACAGACGCACTGTGCTTTATTGACCTTGGCATGAAGGAAGTTGCATGGAAGGGAAGGAAGCCTTTATACTTTATTACTTCCCCCCCAAGTACATTATCCTAAATTATAGCAAGCTACTCTCCGTAAAAGCTGAACAGCAGAAGCCAGAAATATCAGTTGACACTTCAGTCCATTTAATACACCTTGCTCCCAAATTAAATTATTTCCACTGAGAACGTTATTGGGTTATTTCAAGGGCCTTTAATATCTGTCCTAGGCATGGTATTACTCAAAGCCTTCTGTAAAGTCACTAACATTTACACGTTCATCTTTGGTAATGCGAGTAGCCTATGATTCCCTTATGGCTGGCTGCACTATTCATAACATGAAGAGAAAGGTGTCATGGACATGCTGAGATGAGGCAGCCAATGTAGAAATAAAATTAAATCTATTTTAAGGCATGGGGAAAAAATAATATATATATAGAGAGAGAGTGAAATCCAGTAGGATGAAGAATTCTCATTTTTCCCATTGTGATAATGTGATACTAAAATACAGTTGCAGGAATGTAAAGTTTTGAAAATAGCAATGTATCTTCATCATCTTCTATTTCTTCCTTCCATTTTCTTCATTAGTATTATCACCATTATGAAAAAACATTATTGCAAGGAAGACTATAACTAGGGTTGCCAGATGCGAACTGGGATAGAGTGCTGATACCTTTAACCATTGTATAGAAGAGGGAATTTTGGCAGGTGCGGCTTCTGAAACCCTTCCATGATGAGCTGCACCTGCCCAAATTCCCTTTTCTATACAATGGTTAAAGGTATAGGCACTCTGTCCCAGTTTGTATCTGGTAACCCTAACCCTATAACAAAATGCTGTAGTGTATTCCCAGCCCCAAAAGAGTTATTTGATCCAGGCCTCCGGCCAGCATTGAACTGGAAGCCTATCTACTGTTCAGTTCTCACCTGGGGAGTGTCTGGGGAGTGTCACCTGGGAGGCAGAGGAAAAGTGAAAAGCATTTTATTCTTTCTTATTCCTTCCCTTGAGATATTGTTCAAGTGTGCAAAATAATATTCAAGTGTCAGGTTTGGAGCTAGGACTATACATTTCCGCATTATAGCTTCAACTGGATTCCCAGAGTAATTGTTTTATTGCTACATGCATACCAATGCTAGATGGTGTGATTCTAGCGAGTGCGAAAGGGGGGAAGGTGTCCTTTTCTCTATCTTCCTTCTCCTCCAATATGCCTGTATAAAGCCAGAGGCGGAAGGAGGGTGCCGCGGGGGAGGCGAGTGCAGCAGGCGCTGGCTGTGGCAGCAGCACAGAAAAACCCATGAATTTTGGGGGCCCGCCACCCTCCCTTGCACTCAGATCACTTCCTAATGGAGCGATTCTGGGCACAGGGAAGTGTGGCCGGACAATGCATGGGGTGGGGGGGGGGGCGGCGGCCATGCTGGGGGAGTGGTGTCATCACCCCACCCCAGGCATGCTGCGAGCCGAGAATGGCTCTATATAGAGCAGGTAGAGCAGTTTGTTTTAAGCAACAGGGTGGGCAAATGGAGCAAGGAAGGGGGAGGTTAGGGTTAGGGTTAGGGTCATCAGCTCACAGCAGCATCAGCTCACACCCCCTCCTATCCCAATTCCCAGGCCTGATCCACCAATATGGAGCAATGCAGATTTTATCCAGCAATGGAGTTTGTGCAGGTCCGAGTTGCCCCATAGCGGCAGCTGGGGCTTACCCCAGGGAAAGAGGACAAATTTCCCACCGGCTACCCACCACGGGATGCAGCGGAAGCCGTGCTGGTGCTACTGCATGCGCATGGGGGAATTTGCCCTGGATTGTGCTATAAATCTTGGGAAACGAGTGACATTGCTGGGACCACACGCAGCACTGCCATCATTATGCAAGCAATATCCTCTGCTTGTTTGTGTCCTTTGTGCCTTCCTGGTCTTAGTGACTAAACCCCAGACAGCTGCATTTTCAGGGGTGCTAATCATCTCCTTTTGCATGCCTGACTGGTGTTTCCAAGTTGCTATTCAAATACAAACTACGGTCATGTCGGCTTTGCCCTGGTACTCTGGAAATGTGTCACTTTTGCTGTGCTTTGGTCCCCAAAGTCTTAAGAAGTAACATTGATTTTCACAATCCTTTTGGCCAGTGCCACAGCTCTGTAAATGAATATGGTTCCTCTGAGAATTCAAGGCAGTGACAGGTTTCCCCAGCTAGAGACTTGGGCCCTTTATTTATTCCTCCTCAGAACAACTGTGGATGTGTTTTCCTTTAATCTGGCAGTGGTGATGCAGAATGCCAGTGAGATGTGAAATGAGTCATCCCCCTTCCAACCTTCTTTCAGGTAATTAGTGGGAGCATCAAAGGCTTGCTCTGCAGGGATGTTCAGGTAACCATGCAGATTGGGCTAACTGCAGGTATCTCTGGGTACTCGATGTGGTGCTTCAACACTTCCCCCAGCCATAATTATTTCCCCAAGTTTTCACATGTGTTCGAAGTACCACAACGGTCCCTTTTTCTGAAGAAGAAAAGACAAGAAAAAGAAAAACACCACAGTCTGGGAAAAATTGAGTTGTTATTTTTCCAGGTAATTATTTCATCATATTTATTACTTAAACTGACTCGAGAGAACAAGAGCAAAAAAGCAGCGTTTCACCAGTTACTTGCCTGACAGCTTGAAGAACGCTATTGTGAGGGGAAATTTTCTTTTAACATCACAGCCCTGACAGCCACAAAGGCTGCTTGACAATCTTGATAGCTCTATTTATGACGCTACATTATCCTGCAACAGTCAGAAATGCGAGTTCTCCTAACCAGTCTAGGCATGAAGAGAGCATTGAGGATGTTTCTCTGTCTCTTCTTCACCCACTCAAGCCAAGGAGAAAAAGGCACAGGTGCAGGCCAACCATTAGACCCGGGTAAGGTAGCTCAGACAGATGTACAGATGATTAAAGACTGACATTGTGGACCATTTGAGAGGTTCAAATTAGCTGACTATTAAATGCCAAGATTTAAAAAAAAATTATTTTATTTGATGCATTTTTATACTGCCTTTCTCCAGATTTCACTGGACTCAAGGCGGTTTACATGGGCAGGCTAGGCTGTTCATAAACCCCATTTTTCAATTGGGGTTTTTACAACTGTTGTCCTATGTACCATTCACAGAACCCTCAATTTCTTCAGATGTTTCCCTTTCAATGTGTGGTCATGATCCTGGCTGCACTCTTGCACCTTCTGAGCCTTCACAGTCCACCACAGATCACACTTTGGCCAGTTCTTTTGCCAGCTGACTCCTCCACACTCCTCCCATTCCTCCACAAGCTCGGTCAGTGACTTCTGGTCTCCCATCCAAGGCCGATCCAAGGCTGATCCTGCTTAGCATCTTCAGGCAAAGGCAACAGCTTAACTTCCAGACCACACTTCCTGCTCTGATGCATACCATCACTTGCCCCCAATTTTGCATAGGGCAAGGGCTTCACTGTGGCAGCTTCTGATTGGCTGCCGGGGCAGGGGGTAGTGTGGAGAGAGCTGTGCACTGCTTGCTCAGAGTACAGTTCTCCATTTTTTTGGCCCCCACCCTCACTTTCCCTAGGTTCAGTCCAAGATTAGCTGGTTGCCCTGTTTAGGGGGCCGGGTAGACATTTTTTGCTGCTACCTGGATTGGCTGAAGACTGGTGGTTTTTTCGGCTACCCTGGACTGACAAGAGTTGGGGGGGGGCGTTGTTTCCTTAGTTATATGGGTCACTAGAGGCAAGTAACATGCTGCCCAGGTGGGTTAACAACTTTGGCATCCATCTGAGGTTGGCGTAGTCTGGGGAACCCCTGTGGAACCCCCCATAGATACGCATTCCTGGAACCCCTGCAGATACCAAATTCTGCGGGTACTGAAGCCTGTGAAATTCAGGCCCACCCCAGCCCTCCAAACCCAACCAGGGCTGAGCCCTTCTCTGAGCCAGAGGGCTTTCTGAAGCTCACAGAGGCTACATCCCCTTGACCTCTGTGGGCTTCAAAATGGTCATTTAGGCAAAAAAAAAATCATGTCCAGTTTTTGGTGAAAACCAAAGTGATTATAAGGCATGATAAGGCCCAGGGGAGCCCCAGAAGGGCACGGAGCACCGCTCTGGTTGGGGTCAGAGGATCCAATGGATTTTTAAATCCGCAGATTTCAATCCCACGGATAATGCAGCCCCACCTGTATTCTAAGGCTACAAATCTATTGACATCTACTCAGAAATAAGTCCCATTGAATAAAGGGAGGCTTTCTCCAGCGCAAACATGCATAGAATCTGGCTACTTGAATTATTATTAATTTTGGTGCATGCATACATTGTATGAAGCTATTAACATTGTAGAACCTCTCAAACAAAATGCACATGATGGTTTTCTTACAAAATGACCAGGTTTCATGACAGTAGCCTTCGAACTGCTTGCTGGAGGACAGACTCTTCTGAGCCTATCAGAAGAGAAAACTAATATGATAATGGGTACGTTTGCATGGCTTCACAAATAAATGAGGAATCATTGTGCGCCACTATTATTTCTTGCTTTTCTAAATTGACCAGAAGGAAAGGCGTAAATGTTAATGCAAATCTGATGGTTCCATTTAGTCGTACTTGGATTGCATGGAGAATGAATAAAACAGTGGCTCCGAATGTCCTACTTAGATGTTGGGACCTCTGTAAGTGCTGGAGTGGGCAGGGCCTGGGGCTGGGGAGGGTGTCTGACAGTGCCACAGCAATCGCAATACTGCAGGCACCCTGTGGGTTCTTCCTTCATAGTGGGGATTTGTGTTGACCTCTAGCAAGTTCTGGGAGGCCGCGGCCCCCTCTATGAGCCTCCCCAATAAGGTAAAAAGTCCGCAAAAAGAGGAAGTGCTTTGCGCATGCAAAATGGGGCTTTTTACCTCATCAGATTATTTTGCTCTCCAGTAACCACAGTATTCATAAGAAAAAGCATACGTAAGTGCCTCGCAGGATGAATTTAACAATCCCTGTACAATTGAGAGAAAATATAATTATTAGCTTTGGAAGATGAATAATTTTTGTTCAAATTGTTTAGATTTGCCTAGACCTCTTTCCTCTCATTGAATACATTTCCTTTTCAGGTTTTCTTTACAGTGTCTGAAGCCTCAGTTTGGGACGAGTCCAAAAAAGAAAAGAAAGAAAAAATTAAAATAGCTATTTATATGCAAATATAGGTTGCATCCTGCCTTTCCCCATGTACTAAAAGTATTAATGAAAAGAAATCAGAGAGAACATTATTCCACAATTACATTATAAAAAGAGTTAATTTGGAAACCATTAATTTATTTCCCTTTGGTTTCTGCATTGTTCACCCGCAGGCTAACCAGTCCAAAGCTATAAAATGGGGCACTTGAGGCTTCTGAGGAAGTTGTAGTAACAATGTTTATGCCAAACCACCAGGCTCGCTTTGGTGAATTGGTAGTCCCAAGCCTTCCAAACAGCCCATAAGTACCAAGATTTAAAGCCAATAGTACAACCTCTATTCAGTGGCTGTCTGCCATATACTAAAGCATCACATGTTTGTTTGGCTGTATACCTAGATTAATAGTCAGCTCATTGGTGATTTATTCTGCTGTTCTGCTGTTCACAGGTTGACCAGAGATTTGGCTACACGTTCAATCACTTCACCATATGCTCAGTTGGCCTTGGGATGATATGCTGCTACCTGCCTGCCCGCCTGCCCACCTGCCCTTTGGCCTTGTGCCCATTTCCTGTGTCCATGTCTGGCCGCTCCAGGCTGCACTGCTGATAGGGGAAATACTGGAATAGCAACATCTGGAGACAGGGGTGAGTCTGGTTGAAAGCAGCTTTGGGGTCCTGAGCTGGAACTAATATGCGGTTGTTGGACGACTGAGACTTCCATTTACATGTTCTAGGAAATGGTTAGCAAGATAAACACGGAAGGTGACAGATTGGCACATTACATAGACACGGCCTCATTATAACCATCTCAACCCATTTTGCTTTGGACCAAGTTTATGTTGGAGTAACACTGGATATGAAGCTTGACTTAGACCAAGAATGTTCCTTTTCACTTAGAAATTCAGCCTGATTCAGTTCTCTTGCTTAAACTTTTACATGAACAATTATTTTTCTTTTTCTCAGGCTGAATGATAAAACATCTATAGATATCATGTATACATCTAAGATGGTATCGAAAGAAGTCATGCCTAACTTCAGTTGAACTGAATGGAATGGGCAGGCCAATCCTACCTAAATCCCGTGCAGCGATACAGCAGCACCCATGTGCACCTTTATATCCCATGGGAGATTTTCAGCTGCTGGAGGTCTCCATGGGGTAAGGGGACACTTGTCCCCTACTGCCAATCCTGCTCCCTCCTGGGCCTGATTCCCTCTTCCTTCTTGCCCCATTCTGCTCACCCCGTTCCCTGTTCCGACCACTTCCGCCCCATTCAGCCCCTTCCCACCTCCCTCCAAACTCCCACGTGGGCTTACCTGCTCTGGCGGGTTTCACCTGTGAGCGAGAGGCTGCTGTGCCTCTTTGTGACTGCCATAAAGCAGCCGCTGCCAGTTAGGCAGGCAGGGGAGGGGGGAGGGTTTAGTGTTAAAATTAGTTACAACTGGGCAAAGAGGCACCTTTTAAAGTGGTGTCCTCTTATATTTTTCCAATGGTGGTTGTTGGTTGTCTTTGCAAACTACATTTTGTTGAAAAAGAGGCATATCATATTGATAATAATGTTAATAGGTTCTTAGGGCCCAATCCGATCCAACTTTCCAGTGCTGATGCAGCCATGCCAATGGGGCGTGTGCTGCATCCTGCAGTGGGGGAGGCAGTCATGGAGGTAAGGGTATATTTGTTCCCTTACCTCAAGGCTGCATTGCTGGAAAGTTTGGTAGGATCGGGCCCTTAGCCTTTCAATACAACACCATATTCTTAACCACCAACTTCAGGTATACAATGGCACTATACCCCAGTCTCCAGCCAGCGGTTACTGCTTCCAAATCTCTCCTACTAGACAAGTAGTTCTTAAACATTTTAGCACAGGGACCCACTTTTCAGAATGACAATCAGTCTGGGACCCACCTGAAGTGATGTCATGGCTGGAATGTCACAGTGTCATTGTGATGCCAGAGCCTGCTGCTTTCTTGAAAATGCAGCAATACGTTGGGTTATTTCTCAGTCATTTTCCAATAGCCAAGTGAATCAGAAAGAAAAAAGCCTATTTGCAACTTTGATACAAGCAAAACAACCACACAGTCCTCCCCATTTCCAATATCCTATCTTCCCATATTTTCGATATGGCTGCAGTAGGTGCTTTGCAACCCACCTGACGTTGGCTCATGACCAGAGGCGTCATCCTACCAGAACGGGGCAGGACTCTTCCGGGCGCAGGGAGGCGTTGCCGGGCGCTGCAAGGGGGCGGGGAACTACAGCTCACCCGTCCGTCCCTGCAGTGTTCCGGATCCTGGCGCCAGCAGCGTTCCGGTTGCTGGCGCCAGTGAATGACGTCACTGCTCATGACCACTGGTGGGTCCCGACCCAGAGTTTGGGAACTTCTGTACTAGACTGTAATTTTGTGGTTTGAGAAACAAAACTCCCCTGAAGTCCATTCCTTTAAATATTAAGGACAAGCCACTTAGGATCCAAACAGTAGTGCAGTAAAACAGAAAGGAGGAGGTAGCAATTGGCAGGTGTGTCAGATCATATTCAGAGTTTTGAGATTCTATCCTAGAGATGAGAAAAAATGAATCATACAGCTCTTCTGTTCTTCTTAACTGAGCCTGAAGTGAACTTTTACAGGGAAAATGTTCTGATATTTCCCTCAGGGCAAATTGAACAGAAACCTTTTGTAAGAATACTGAAAATCCCTTTAGCCTGAACTATACAAGGAATACACTACACCAGGCACTAATCAATGTCTAGGACAGGGGTCTTCAAACTACAGCCCAGGGGCCAAATTTGGCCCACCACAAAATTTTATCTAGCCTGCAGCAACTTAAAATATTAGACATTTTTCCTCATTATATAGCATTTCTCAGTTTAAGCATGGCGTTGTTTGTTTGTAAATGCCACGTTTCTCTTTTGTTCTGAATCATATCATGCGGATTTCAAAAAGGATCCAGGTAGAACTTATTTGTTCATTTAAATTTCATTCATTCATGTATAAAACAGATTTTTTTCGGCCCATGAAAATGTGTAAAATATATTATGTAGCTCTCGTACTATAAAGTTTGGAGATCCCAGTCTAGGAGAAGAGTTAAATTCTTTGGTATGACAGATTCTGCATTGCTTGCACTCAGTCTGTCTATAAGCTGAGATGAACCCTCAACAGCAGAGGGTTCTGTGGCTGAGAGTGCAATCCTAACCGAGTTAGGCCAGCAAAGTTTGGCTGGCCCAAGGGACACCGTAAAGTGCATTCAGACCACTGTTGGAGTCAGGGAGGATGGTGCATGTCTGTGTGCTGGCCCCTCTGACTCCAAGAATGGTCCAAACATACCTTACGGTGTCTCTTGTGCCGGCCAAACTTTGCTGGCCTAACTGTGCCAGCCTAACTCCAGGTTAGGATTGTGCCCTCAGTTTTCATTTGCCCTGTCTTAATGCTTCAAATGCACAGAATTATTAGAATATATTCATTTGTTTTTATCCTGCCTTTCCTCCACAATCATGAGTGCCCAAGGCAGCTTACAGAAAATCAAAATAAAAACCATCAACATAAAAACAATGCCAAAAAAGCCAGAGGCTGCAGCACAAAAAGCATCAGCAGTACCTAAAAATATAGGCACATAAAACAATGTAGCAGCTCAGAAATATAAAAGCAGCAAGACACCATGATAGAACTAAGACAGCCATCCATCAGGGGTGGCACTAAAAGTAGATATAAAGCATGGCAAAACCAAGACAAAATGGAACCCCCTGGCACTACACAGATGAAACGGGAATGTTTTTAGCCCCTGCCAGAACACTTCAAGGGCAGGGGCTGTTCGTAATGAAAGGGAATCCCATAACTGTGGCGCCACAACTGAGGGGATCCTACTCCTTGCTTGTGCCCCTTCAATAGAGGGGGGGTTGGCACATGCATCGGGCCCAGTGATGTCATTCAGGGGGAACGGACCAGAACGGGCGTTCTGGATCCTAACGGGCTCCGTGGCTGGTTCCGGGTTCCCGACAAGTGCCAATCAAAAGTGAGTTCCTGTTCCTAAATCATTTGAATGACACCACTGATCGGGCCCCTTCTGACAATCTCAGGGAGCAGGTGGAACAAGGGGGAGAAGGTGCTCACTCAGGTGATCTGGTCTTGAGCTGTGAAGGGCTTTAAAGGGCAAAACCAGCACCACGAATTGGGCCCAGAAGGAAACCAGTAGCCAGTGTCATCACCGAAGCAGTGGTCCAACAGAACCAAACTACCAAGTTCTGCTGACCTACATCTCAGATAGGAAAGGAGTGAGTTCTGAGAATCTTCGTGTAATTGCCTCTGTATGGCCCTGTTTAAGGACGTTGCCCCCTACTTATTTCACTGTGGCATCTACACGTTGGTTTTTACTCTATGCCTTTTGTTCATGACACTGTCCTTTCACATTCCAAATGTGTTAATGTGTCTAAGGGCATGATCCTGTCTCAACCTTGGGCCAACACATGTTGCTTGCTTTGGCCCAATGCAGTCGCAAAAGTGCCACAAGGCACTTTCTGCGCTACAAAATTGGGCTTTGGGCTGATGCAAGCAGCAGTTTGGCTCTGCAGGGCAGGGGGAAGGCAGGAGGGAGGCGGGGAAGGCAGAACAGGGCAGGGGAGCGTGGGGAGGGGCCAGATCCTTACCCCCATATCCAAGGCCACATAGTCCCGCTCCAGGCCGCTCAGAATTGCACCTGCAGTTTAGCAGGCGCAGATCCAAGCAGCCCCACTAGTCTTCCTGGAGCTTCTGCCCTGCAGTGAGATGCCGTCTCCTATCCTATCCTGGGTAGGATGCAGCGTAGGGGCTGGCCTCCTCCTGCGCAGGACTGGATTGCGTTGCCCACGTCTTCGAAGCCAACACATTCTACTGACTGCTTTTCACCTTCCATTGTTTTTCAGGCTAATAAGGTTAATTTCGGCACAGTCTTATGTTGAGAAAAGAAGTACGATTCATAGGAATGCTCCTTTCGGGCATCTTTTCCCAGATGATGATCTCTTTCTGCCATCTACTGTTGTAGGAAAGAACAGCAAGAATCTTACATTAATGCTGAATGGTTGTTAAAGGAATTAGTGTTCACACTGCAATCTCTTGCACACTTGCTTGGGATTAAGTCCTATTGAACTCAGTAGTTCTTGTGAGCAAATATGCATAGGATCAGACTGTATCCTCTTTGAATGCATTGTAAGACACATAATATCTTATGAGGTCTCAAGCATCCACACTTGCCTATTTTCTCCCCTATATACTGTATTTCATTGTGTTTATTTACTAAGCATATGAATTCACCCCTGCCCAACAAAGACAACCCTGTGGGTGGAAACCGACTTTATTCTTTCAGCATTGATTATGGTACATTGCTGTTTGGCACAGTCTAAAAACTTGAGCACCATCCATCTGTGGAAAGGAGGAGAAAAGCTGTCCCAAATCAGCAGCTCAGTACTAAGGTCATGATCTGCTGACACTTACAGTCCTGGAGCAGTTAAATGCACATGATCAGTCTGCAAATGGCAGCCACCTGTTCATGTTGCCTATGTACTGGTGATAAGCAGGTTGTTTGAATCATCCCCAATGGCAAATGGCCCAGTAATTGCTCTACCTGTGCTTAGAAGGTTTGTAGTGGGGAACAAAATGGGGTTTCCACATCTGGTGAGTGATTCAGATGGTGTACTAGCAGATGGTGTTCCATGCTAGGCATGGAACTCCATTCACATGAAACTGCCATGGGCACAGGGAATGAAAATCAATAGAAGAGGTGTGTGCATCATTCCTTACCCACAGGCATTAGATACTGTTCCAGCAATAGTGCCTCTAATGTCCATATATATACAACAGTGAAGGGGAACCTTTTGGTTGGCTGTGTCAAAAATGCCTAATTTGACTCTGGTGGTGCATCACCTCCCACCCCCCAACAAAAGAGAAACAATTATTTACATATTCATTTATTTTGAAAATACAGTCCGATCATGTGTGGGGTTATGCAGTATATAAAGAAACATCGAATCATTAACAAAAATCAAATCCTTACAAAAATAAACTTAGTTGTTTTTGGATGTTGGTGAACACTGGTGTGTCACCCAAAATGTCATGGCGTGTCATCTTTAACACACATGTCATAGGTTCGCCATCGATGACATACAATGTCATCTGTATGGCAAGAAGAAGATATAATTTATCTACCAGTTCAACAATAATGCATCTGTTGTTGCTGCTGCTGCTGCTGCTGCTGCTGCTGATGATGATGATGATGATGATGATGATGATGATGATGATGATGATGCCACCTTGGGTTTCCTTCAGTGTGAAAGTTGGGATAAAAATATTGCAAATAAAAATACCTATCCTCAGCTGAAAAAAAGCTTGGGTAAATCTTGCCTTAGTGAGCTGCAAACAGATCTTCTGGCTGGTCAAAAAGGTTATGAACAAGCCAGTTCCCTCTCATCTACCCCTAAGAGCGCAATGCTGACCTGGAGATAGGCCATCAAAGTTTGGCCAGCATAAGAGCCACCGTTAAGTGCATTTGGACCCCTCTCAGAGTGAGGGAGGATGGCATACATCTCTGTGTTGGCCTCTCTGACTCCAAGAGTGGTCCAAACATACTTTACGGTGTCCCTTGTGCCGACCAAACTTTGCTGATCTAACTGTGCCAGTCTAACTCCAGGTTAGGATTGCACCCTAAGCTCAGCCTGTATAGACTGTTGTAAATGCAACGTACAGCACTTTGTATGTTGGAGTTAGTAGCACTTGCGGGAGGACCTGCAAGACCCAGCCAATGCCAGGCATTTTCAGTTCTGAGCTGGGCAGTGCAGGGGTAGGGAAGGGTGGGCCAAGAGCAGGGCGGGGAGGAATGGGACAGGGGAAGAATGGGGAGGGGTGGGTGGTTCGGGCCTGGGAGGGCGAATCAGCAATGCTGGTATATGTCATATCTTATTCCCCTTCCAGCGTCCAATCCGCCAACATAGATTCACTCAGATTTGTACCAAAAATTTAGCAGGCGCAGGTCCAAGTATACCCATTGCCGCAACAGTGGCTTTCCCTGGGGGAAGGGAACAGTCCTCTTACCTCAAGAAAACCTCCAGACTGTAACATTCCCCATGGGGTACAATGCAAACAACACCAGCCCCATTGCATCAGCACTGGGGAATTTAGTAAAATTGGGCAGCCTGGCTGCAATCCCATACACACTTTTCTGTACGTTTCCCTGAGTTCAGTGTCACTGACTTGTGAGAAAACATGCATAGGATTTGCTGTTAGTCGTTTGATGACAAGTTCATCTTGTCAGAATGAAAGGGCTATTATTAATGAGCACTCTGCAACCAAAAAGAAAAGAAAAGCTGGAACTGAAGTGTATTAAAATATCCCCTTCACGATGCCTAGCTAATCAATCCTTTATTGATTGCTTCCCATTCAATCAACAACTGACGAATAGTCCCACAAAGATGTATGGATCTGATGTGGACTGGAGCTAACACAGCTGTATTTTCAGCTGCTACTGTGAACATCTGCATAATAAGGTCCCAAGTTCACAGCAAGAGTTTGACCACCCACTGAGGGGCATCCTGTTCAATTATGGATTATTGTGCTTATGTGCTGAATTGTGATGGGGAGTATGACCTGATGAGGCTGGGGAATGCCTCTCTAAAGACTTCCTCTTAAACCTCCCATTTGGAAGAAAGTTCATAAATGAATGCATTAACGATGTTGACCTTCAGCAGGAAAAAAATGAGATCGTTCCTCTTCCCTCAAACACATCTCTGACTTTGACCCACCAGATAATACCTGGTCATAGGTACTTGTTAGATTAGGCTATTGTTAGAATGTGGTTTGGGCTTCAGGGGGTCCTTTTTTTTTTGCACTCGGTGCTCCGAACCCATAACCTTTGCACATGACTTTGCTGCACTGTTGCCATCTACCTGTACACTCATTGGGCAGGTGGTGTGGGCTGATGGTTGAGTTGCTGGTACTGCCTGAGGCTAAGCAGGAGAAGCTGTGGTCTATTTTTCGATGGGAGAAGGAACGCCAGGCTGTGAAAAGCTGAAGTACCTGTTGTGACAGAACGGGGTCACTGCGGGAATGTTGTAAGAAGGCCAGCCGGCAAAAGAGTGGAGTATGACCTTGAGGACCTGTCCAGGCTGGGTTTACGATCACCTGTCACCTGGCCAGAGGAGAGAACCACACTGTGAAGGCTACATCTGGGACTGAGGATTCTGTGAATTGCAGAATACTGTATAGTTGTAAAAACCCCATTGAAAAATGGTGGTTTAGACTAGCCTGCCCATGTAAGCCGCCTTGGGCATTTGCATTGGCATGGGAAAGGTGGGGTATAAATTCTTCAAAATAAATAAAAGTAAATAACTATGAGTAGGGCAAAAACAGCCATTCTTTGAAAATTAAAATGAAGATGCCCTTTCTAGACCTTTGTCCACCAATCAGAGCCACAATAATCGTGGTGGACAAAAGGGCTGAGAAAAAGCAGCTAGAGTCAACAGCACCAACATCTGAGAAAGTCTAATTTAAAACTGCATGTCAAGTTCTACAAACAGTTATGGAAGTACCATGTCACCCAATGGTACAGTGCAGAACGGACACTATATGTACACTTGTTCTTGGACTTCTAAGTCTTGCCTTCTCTTCCAATGCAGCAAGAGGAAAGCAAACAGTTAAGATTTTCCCTACAGCAAGCTATGAAGCTTACCTTGTTAAGAGTACAATCCTAATCTGGAGTTAGGCTGGCACAGTTAGGCCAGCAAAGTTTGGCCATCACAAAGGCCACCATAAAGTACATTTGGACCACTCTCAGAGTCAGGGAGGATGGTGCACATCTGTGTGCTGGCCTCTTTGACTCTGACAGTGATCCAAACATACTTTACAGTGTCCCTTGTGCCAGCCAAACTTTGCTGGCCTAACTATGCTGGCCTAACTCCAGGTTAGAATTGGGCCCAAAATCTATCATGGGAGAAAGTTACATGGCTTGTCCATGCACATTTGGGTGGCATATCCAGGCACGAAGATAGAATATTTTGACGTCTGCAGTGTTGACCTTTAAAGCACTCACAAAACCACTACTATCTTCCAAAAGACAAGAAAATTGAAACGGAAATGAAATGGCAAGAAATAGACTTTGGTATATTCTGAAATTGACCAGGTTTCTCCTGAGGTGTAATCTGTCAGGTTTTAAGTGACTTGGGAAGCAATCAGATGGACCATTTCCTGAAACTGTTTGTATTTAAATTGAGTTTTTTTTTTTTAAAAAAAAAAACACCCCAAAAGAATCTGTTATGGACCTGAAACTCCTAGTACAGGACAATATTTCCTGAAGTGACATTTACAAGTATAAACCAGTTGAAGGTACAATTCAGTCACCAAAGTCTATGGACTGGGATGTCGTAAACACAGAAAACCCTGCAGGGTAATTCCTCTTGATGGTGAAGAAACTGACAGAGCTTCACCCAGTGCGGTCAGCATATCAGATTGGCAATTTCTGCTCTAAATGAAGAGTCTTTGGGAAAACAATTGTAGTGACAATCACAGGGAAAGAGAATGCCGACCAATATCCCACTCTTCCTATTCTTAGTCATTGCATCATTTCTGAAGACATTTGAGCTAATTTCTGCACTGCACAGCGTTCACAATTTAGCAGCCATTTCTAATGCTGAAAAGAATAAATGGCTTAAATTTCTTCAATTTTCGCATGTGGGTATTTTTCACTTGAAAGTGCCAGATGATTAGAGACAAAAACAAAAAACATTTTAAGAAAATAGGTTCTGGATCACACATGGCTGCTTCCCTCGCCTGCACACACACACACAGATACACACATGTTCAATAAAACTGAAGGCACAAGCCTATGCATGTCTACTCAAAAGTAAGTCCCATTGCGTTCAGTGGGGTTACTCCAAGGATAATGGGTATAGGATTGCAGCCTGAATCATTTTTAGTTGTTATTAATTTTAGAAAAAAGGTAACAATTATGTGTGCATAAATCACAGAATATCACATATGCTGTATCACATATAGGATATAGATCATAATGCACAATTTGTGTAAGCAGAGTGGTTCCTTCTATATCAGTCGAAAGAGAATATGACTCTAATTCAGCACTGAGAACCATTTATCAGTGAACCTTTTGGTGTTCTTGGATTTTTGCTTTCAGACCTGAGCCAAATCCATTATTTTCAGCAAATAAAATTGATTCAATGGTGCACATTTGAATTCAAAGTAGTTTCAACTTATTTGTGGATTCACACACACACACACACACACACACACACACACACACACACACACACAGAGGAGTCCAATCCTATCCTTCCTTCCCCTGCCCTGCTGGTGCAGCAATACCAAAAAAAAGGCACGTGGTATCCAGCAGGGGAAAGGGCAAATCAGGAGGTTCAGAGGTGCAATGGGATTTAATCCAAGGAAAGATAGGGGACGAGTCTGAAGAAAGAGAGTGGGGAGGCTGCAGGGACAGGGGACAGGATGCATGCTGTCGCCACCAGATCCACCCCTTTCTCTACCCAGTTTCACCCCTCCCCAATCCCATCCCACCCCATCTGTACTGCTTGACCCATTGCCTTACATGCTCCAGCAGGCAATGGGAAACCTGAACATATGTGGGAAGGCTCCAGCCTTTCTGCCAGTATCCCTGGTAGCAGAATACTGAGTGCACTGCTGGAGCACCTTACTGGTGCTGTCCTGTTTAAGGCCCACCCCACCCCGCCTTTACTGGGCCAGTGCAGTATCCAGGTTGCCTGTTTCTACCTGCAGCTCCACTGTAAATGAAGCTCTTCTAGCACTGCAGACCTTCATCGTCAGAATGAAGATCCCACTGGTCTGTTTTACAAGCTCTAATTCTCAATGGTCACCTTGATATACCAGCTAGATTTTCTTCTGCTCCTGACTGAGTTTCTCTGCCCTATTATTTTTGCTGTTGTCTTGGCTCTCATTGTTGGTCCTTGACAGGGTAGCACAGTGGTCAGGGAACAGGGGTAAATTACCCCAAATGGGGTAAAAATGAAATTCCTGGGGGTAATGGACAGATAGGAGTATGCCCCGCCCCCTTTTCCCTCATCCTTCCTTCATGACCAACGTTCTTTCTTCTGACCAATGGGAAGTTCCTCTCACACTTGATGGATTTCCCTTGCTTCCAATAGGAGATTAGAAGCGGCAAGGTACTTGGCCCCAATAGGCAGCGTTCCCCTCCTTTCCCAGGCGGCGAAGAAGGCCGTGGTTATCGATCCCGCTGCTGGTAGAGGGAGAAGGAATCACCAGCAGAGAAAATGGCGGCCGTGGCTGCAACTGCGGCGGTGCCGGGTGATGGGGGAGCCGGCGAGGCCAAGCCTATTCCGGGCAGTGAGGCCGGCGCAGACCCGTTCCTGGCTGGTGCACGTGTGTGTGTGTGCGTGTGTGTTCAGAGGACTTCTGTGGACGTGCCTCTTTGCTTGTGAGCAGCTAGGGCTCTCCCTGGGTTTGCCTTGTCTTGCTGACCCAAGGAGTGGGGCAGGCGGGCAAGCGAGCGGGGGGAGGGCTGGGGTGCCTGCGCCTGTGCAGGGAGTCAGGGACACAAAGAGAGGCAGGAGGCAACGAGGCAAGGCGAACATCAGAAAACAAACACAAAATCAGAACTGGTGTTGAGGGAGGGAGGGAGGGCGGGCGGGCTGGCCGGGCAGCCGGCCCCAATCTGAATTCATTATAGAGAGAAATCTTAAGTCCAAGCACCTAAACCTGCTGTCAAAAAGGTAAGCTAGTTGTAACCCAGAAGGGTTGGATTCTATTCTCTCAAGGTCTGCAAGTATACCCAAACGCTTTACAACTTCATATTTACATAGCATTAATTAAGCTCATTAATTAATCAAATAAAAAGCAATGGGTTCCAATATGTAATTTTTTTTCTTTTGTTCTGGCGGGGGGGGGGTAATGTCAAGGGGGTAACGTCGGCGTATCTAAAGATATTTTGGGGTAAAAGGTAAAAAAGTTCCCTGACCCCTGGGGTAGCAGGTCAATGCATGAGTCAATTATGCTTTGCCAGGCTGCACAGGTACTGCAGGAGAGCATTCAGCATCAATGGCAGCTGTTTGACCACACTGGGCCTGTAAGATAGTTTTGGGAAAACAAAGGGACCGTTGACCTTCTTGCATCAATTGTTTCTGGGCTCCTGGAGACCAATGGTATGACCTTCTCATTCAGGACAGCAGTTTATAAGAGAGGAACTGCAAGACGGCTCAACATTTAATACAGTTAGGGTGCCATCCAAAAGTGGCGCTGGGCCACTTGTGTAGCAGGCAGCAGCGTCGGTCCAGCAATGCTAAGGATTGGTGCCAGTAAGCTGACCCCACAGTGGCCCAGTTCAGCCAGTGCAGGGCCTTTTGTACTATATGGGGAAAATCAGGAGCGCACAAGGATTGGGGCCAAATACCTTTACTTACAGCGCAATCCTAAACCCCGCGCAGCGTCAGTGAAACAGGGTTGCACTGACGCTGCGCCCTTAGCGCCAACACGGAAGCACCGATCGGCACCCCCGTGTCAGCGCTAAGGCAACAGGACCAGCGCTGCAGGCAGCACTCGCCCTTCTGCATCTGCACTGGGCCTCTCTCACGCTGACCAAAGCCAGTCGGTGTGAGGGAGGCTCCATGCGCGGCATGGGGATTGGAGAGAGGGAGGGAGGTGGGGGCGGGACTTGGGAGTGACGTGGGTGGGCTTGGCCACCTCCTAAGCCCGTCAGGCAGGCTGCGTGGCCCCGATTCGGGCTGCGCTGTCCCCTTGGATCTGCACCTGCTCTTTAGTGGGCGTAGATCTGAGGAGCACATAGGGGAGACTGGAGCCTCCCCTACGGTAAAGGAGCACACGGTCCCTTACTGCAGGGAGTCTCCAGCCTCCACCTACCCAGCGCTGGATAGGGTGCTGGCTGGCCGTCGCTCCTAACCCAGTGCTGGGTAGGACTGCACCCTTAGACTGCAATCCTATACACACTTACCTGAGAGTAAGTCCCATTAAGCTAAATTGGGCTTAATTCTGAGTAGACATGCATAGGATTGCACTGCCAATCCTTTGTAGGCATCGCACAGTCCAAACCTCCGTCACTTTTAATAACCCAGAGACGTAAGATTAGCCTTTTTGTTTCTCTTTTTCCTTTGTATTGTTTATTCTCTTGCTATAATAGTGATGTTTTGTTGTGATGCCACTAAAGATACTGGCCTGGTCTTTTTGGGGGGAAGGTGAAAGGGGGCAGAGGGAGGGTGCAACGGAGTGGAGGGAGGCTGGCCCCACAGGTGGGGTGGCTCAAGAAGGAGGAAGAAGCCAGGATCCGGCCATTTGAGATGCTCAACCCCGATCCTGGATCCAGGAAGACCCATTCAAAACCAGGCACCCTATGGGGTCATAAGTAAAACAAAATCTTTACTTGTCTTTCCTAAGCTGTCTGGTCCCCAACCAGCACATCACACACAGCAGAGGCTGGCCAAGGGTAGGATTGGGCCCTAAATTACTTTTTCTGGGATTATTTGGCCTTCTTTGTTTTATGGGCCTAAGGAGACTATGGCAATATTAGAATCAAAACATAGAAGTTCTCCTGCTGAATGAGACCATCACTCACTTGAACTCAGCTTCCAGTCTCCTAACCATGCCTATACGGGCGCCATGGGGAAGTATACAATAAGGACAAAATGGTGCAATCTATCTTATTCTGATGGTACATACATCTTCTGTATATGGAAAACTGAGGCTCAAATAGATACCCATCAGGAACATGTATTCTGTTCTTGTTTCCTACTAATCTAGTGATCTGGTAACAGTTTATCCAAACTGAGTTGAAATGAAGTGCTTTTTGGAGCACCTGCCTAACTCCAATCAATGTGTTTCCTTGGTCCTTAAGGATGTGAAGGGAAGAGCAAGAAAAACAAACGATATTGGCTTTGATTTGCTGGTTGTTGTTTTAAGAACAAATTGAATCTAGGATGCAAGCATCTCTTTAAGAAGGAAATACTTTTTTACCCAGCAAGTAATTAAGCTGTGGAACTCGATGCCACAGAAGGTGGTGATGGCATCTGGCCTAGGTGCCTAATGGGATTGAACAGATTTCTGGAGGAAAAGTCCATCATGGGCTATAGGCCATGATGGGTTGTGCTACCTCCATACGTTAATAGTAGGCTACCTCAGAATGCCATGTGCAAGGGAGTGGCAACAGGATGCAGGTATCTTGTTGTCTTGTGTGCTCCCTGAGGTATCTGGTGGGCCACTGTGAGATACAGGAAGCTGGACTAGATGGGGTTTTGGCCTGATCCAGCAGGACTCTTCTTTTGTTCCTAAGGAAGATTCATAAAACCTCTTTACCCTCAAATATAGCAAAATGTTTCGCAAGTTACAATGTTCCTGAAATTGTTCAAGTCTTTCTTTTTGAAGAACCTACCATATGTTAAATTAATGATTGAAGACAAAGGACATTTACTTCTTATTTTCTTTGGTGCATAGAGTGAATGTGAGGTTTTGCCTCCTGCCAATTCCTGAATGTTCTTTTTCTCCTTTATGCTGTTTGACATCACCTTTCAATACACCGTCCAAATAGGGAATGGCATCTGACCTGTTCTACCCCGTGCCTCTAATTAATCAAACGTTCTATCTGTTACTGCGAAGGCAGCTACTGAGAAGAAATATGTCAAAACATAGCTCAGATGGAGACCAAGCCAGAACACTGCTACAGATATGCCCGCTCACTGGCTTGCTTTTCTTCACTTAACACTCCAAAATCACGCACACCCTTCTTGGTTATTTCCTTCATAGGGTGTTCATTAGTTTTAAAGGTGATGGGTGCACACCTTCGGCTCTGTCATCCTTGCCATTATTCATTCCCTTCTTCTTCCCTCTACACGTGCAGAAAATTAGCTTTTCCTGTTTGGATTTTGTTTTGTTTTGTTTGAGGTAGCCATATATGAACTGAGAATCAAAAATCTAAAACTTGGATTTTGCAAAGATAAAAGGGGGTTGGATTTTAAAGGCAAACCCAGGTCATTACAACCCAGTGAATTCACTAATATATTTCAAATAAAGTTGTTTAATGAGTGCATCAAAGCCTATATTGTCCTTGAATAGTGTTTACAGATCGGTGCATCTGGATGCTACAAGGCTAATAGGGAACTAGTGCACTAGGTTCAATCCAGAAGAGCATTGGGAAATATCTGTATCTGAACCCCTTGAGTGTCACTACAACTGAAAGTAGACGATGATAAATGAGAAGTATTGAAGGTCTCACTCAGGATAAGGTAGCTTAGGACCCAATCCTGAAGCCGGTGGTGAGCTGGTGGTTTCGCAGACATGCTGTGTTGTTGTTCAGTCGCTAAGTCGTGTCCGACTCTTCGCGACCCCATGGACCACAGCACGCCAGGCCTCCCTGTCCTCCACTAGCTTCCTGAGTTCACCCAATTTCATATTCATTGCTTCGGTGACACTATCTAACCATCTCATCCTCTGTCGCCCCCTTCTCCTTTTGCCTTCAATCTTTCCCAGCATGAGGGTCTTTTCTAAAGAGTCCTCTCTTCTCATCAGGTGGCCAAAGTATTGGAGCTTCAGCTTCAGCATTTGTCCTTCCAGGGAGCAATCAGGCTTGACTTCCTGGAGAATTGACCGATTGGATCTCTTTGCAGTCCAGACATGCTGTAAACCAGTGTAATTCAAACTGCAGATTGGGACCCACTTGGTGGGTCATGACCTGATGTCAGGTGGGTCACAGAAAGCTGGGAGCAGCCATCTTGGAAACTCCAGACCTTACTCTTGTTAGATTCCTTTTGTGAGTGTTAACAGTTTGAATTTTCAAGTGAGAGTTTTTTTAAAATTTTGTTTTTAGTTCAGTGCTTTTACATCATATTTTTGTCCAAATCTTGCTTTCTATCAGGGATGTTTCATGTACAATTGCTGCAGTCCAAGAATTCCAACTTGCATTTCAGGAGTGTCATTTTATAATCTTACAATGACAGCACTTCCTGCTTGATGATGTCACTTTCAGCCACAACATCACTTCCAGGTTAAGGACATCTATTTCTGGTGGGTCCCGACATGACTGCCTTTCTAAAAAATGGGTCCCGGTCTAAAAAGTTTGAATACCACTGCTGTAAACCATGTTCACAGCCCTGCTGAAGCCCCAATGCTCGCACTGGGCCTGCACAGCACTGGGCCTGCTCCCACAGCACAGAGCATCAGCGCCGCTGAGTGGCCGCTATTCTGCCAACCGTGGTAAGTCAGACCAATGGCCAGTGGAACGGCTTTGGGGGCAGGGGGAGGATGGATCAGCCCCAGGAGGGGTTGGGGCTGGCAGCGGCTCTTGCCACCACATCTTAAACCCCTGGGTTGGACTTGGATGCCTGACATGGGGTTGCTCCAATCTCCACCAGCAAAATAGCAGCTGGAGACTTGAGCAGCCCCATTGCAGGGGCAGAAGCTTTCCCCTTCTGCTCCTTTCTGCTCCCTTCCCCTTCCCCAGAGGAGACTCTCATGACTGCTGCAGCTCCTGCAGGATAAAGCAGTACCCATTTTGTTACCACGGCTCCTCTGGGAGCCGGATAGCTCAGGATTGGGCTTCCCCTCTCCTATTTCCCCTGCAGGAAGGAATAAGGAAATAATTTTCTTGGTTACATGAATATGAGATGCTAGACTATGATGGAATTGTATCAAAATATGGTTATTTTGAATGCTAATGTGCAGTTTTCAGTGCTTGACATTAGCAGAGCACAATCTAGCAAACGTTAGTCATGACCAAGCCCTATTGAATGGATCTAGATCCAGAAAACCCACATAATTTAGAACTAGCATTTGTTAGCCTGTACCCAACGGGCTTAGTCATTTTTATCTAATGCAACTATATAATGATGATACATTATTTTCACCTACCAAGCATGCTGTTCACTGTGTTGTTGTTGTTTTTACCCTCTGGAATTATAAGCAAATAATTCTCAAAAAACTACAGTCCTGTTAGCTGACAGATTGGACCAAAGTGAAATCATTTGTTGCAGTTGCTTGGCATTCATCGGTCTAACTAACCAGGTTAATTGGCTTATGCAATGTTTTCACAAACATAAAGGCAAACTAAATCACATTTGGCGGAGCAAGGTGCAGTATCAGCAAACTGATGTATTATGAGAAAAGTTCTACAAGCTTTAAGGAAAAACTACATTTTAGAAAAAAAGGAAGTTTTCATTCTTTTTCGGGGGCTCATTTATTGTGCCCAAATTTGGCTCAGGGATGTGAGCAGGCAGGTCGTGTAATTGAATTCAGTCCCTTTTTCACTTTTAAATACTTGTTTGCAAGAGCACCGGCTTAATGTTCCTCCCCAAGAATGTGAACACTAGGGTCAGTCCTATTTTCGTGTCACCATGAATGCTAATAATAATCCCTGCATCACATTATTTCAAGACTGTTATCAATCTTCTGGAACATAATTAAAGCCAAAACAAAAAAAGTGACAGGCAGTTCACAAGGTGATCAGCTCAGTGCTCTGCTGCCAATTACGCCGGAGGTTTTGGCTATTCAGCCACAACCTTCGAGGATGGCTTTATTCCTTGCATTTATTTATAGTACTTGGGATAAATTACGGCTTTATATCATTATCTGTGATAGCACAATCATGTATCTTTGAACATTTTCAGTTCTTTAAATCTATGCTTTCCCAGATGTAGTCCAGATGCCTCCTAAAGGCACATGGCAGGAAATTCTTTGCAGTCTTTGCTGTTTCCCGTATATTATTGGTTTATAATTACTGCTATCCATCATAATTTTTTTTAGCTACTGACTGTTGCCCTTGAGTGTGTGCTTTTTCCGAAGAGTTTTGCAGGTGTGTAGATAAAGCCCAGGCCCACCAGGCTCAGTTAGTTGTGCAGCTCCATCACCAGCATGAGCTCCAACTAGTCACTGCATGTAAATACAGCAAAATACGAATCCAACAGAGGCAAGGAGTGAAGAAAAACCGGCGCATTTGATAGGTAGAATCTAGTAGATCAGGCTCAAGTGCCCAATTAAGCTGAGACTAGAGGTAGTAATCAAAAGTGGAACCAAACAAAGTCACACAAAGTCACCCAAACCACCAACATTCAGGAGTGTTACTACTTTTTATTTTATTCCTTATTGCCACATCTCCAAGAAATGTGGACCTGAGGACCAAATAAAACCTCAGTACAATCCAATTGCTAAATGCATCAATTAAAATACGATCTACAAAAGACAGCAATGGAGGCAATAACACACCAATCCACAGAGGAAGGTGACTCAATCCATATTATAAATTTAAACCAGAGCCTTCTCTGCAATGAATCTACATTGGGAGAAACTAATCCATATTAGATTGTCCATATTAGATTAGCAAGTATCTGATGAATTGGGCTCTACTCCATGGACATTTGTGCCCCAGTAACTCTGGTGTGTTTTCTAATCTCACTCTGCATAAAAAGTGCTTTATTGGTTCTTTACTAATTTGGTGTGGAGGTCCAGAGAGTGCTCTAGGCTGGCACAAGTCCCTTGTGCCGGTCTTTGAATGCTGTAAATGAGCTGCAAAGCTCGTTCGTGCCATTTTTTTAAGCAGATCGACCAGTACAAGGATGTGTGCTAGCCTTGTGGAGCTGGCGCTCAGGCCCAGAGGCCCGAAGGTAAGGCCAGCCTTACAAGGCCAGCACAGGGATTCTGGGTGGGCTGCAAGAGGAAGAAGGGGGCAGAGGAAGGGAAGAACAGGGCAGAGGGAGAGCAGTCCCACCTGCCCCTGCCTTCCAACTGTCCAAAATGGGCCTCCTGGATGCAGTTGGAATTGCTGTCATGCCACACCCAACTATTTCCAGGTGCCATGTGTAGCACCACAAACACTTTTGTTGGTGAGTGGGGGGCCCGTGGGGAGGCCCAGTGAGAATGCTCCACTGCTCCTGGAGCCGGCCCTGCTTCCTGCAATGACCAATGGCCAAGGAGTTTCATACAGGAAAAGATATTCTCAAATACCTTGGCCCCAGGTCATTACATATCCAATGGCCCAATTGTACTTAAATCCCTGTGTGATGATGCAGTGGTGCTAGTGCACTTTTTACTACATCCTGCAGGGGATTTTCAGCTTCTGGGGGTCTCCTTGGAATAAGGAGACATTTACTGCTTTGCTCTGGGGGAAGCCCTGGCAGCTACTAAGGGGCAACCAGGACTTGTGCCAGCTCAATTGCTGGCACACGTCCATGCAGGAAGATCAGGCCCAGGAAGGGTGTTTGGAAATGGCATGTGCTGTTACCATCAGTCCAGGAGGTGTGGGCTGATGGTTGAGCTGTTGGTACTACCTGAAGCTAAGCAGGAGAATCTGTGGTCTATTTTTCAATGGGAGATGGAATGCCAGGCTGTGACAAGCTGTAGTACCTGTTGTGGCAGAATGGGGTCTCTGTGGAGCTGATTAGCCAGTGCGGGAATGTTGTGAGAAGGCCAGCCGGCAAAAGAGTGGAGTATGACCTTGAGGACCTGTCCAGGCTGGACTTACGATCACCAGCTGAAGCTCGATGTCACATGGCCAGAGGAGAGAACCACACTGTGAAGGCTACATCTGGGACTGAGGATTCGGTGAATCGCAGAATACTGTATAGTTGTAAAAAACCCATTGAAAAATTGTGGTTTAGACTAGGCTGCCCATGTAAGCCGCCTTGGGCATTTGCTTTGGCATGGGAAAGGCGAGGTATAAATTCTTCAAAATAAAATAAATAAATAAAATCCCTCCCACCCTCCTGGGCCTGATTTGCCATCCTTTCCACCCCATCACCACCCCCATTCTGCCTCCTCCATTCTGCAGTGAGCATTCTGCTCTCTCCACCCCGTTCAACTCTCTCCCCACCTCCCTCCAACCTCCTGTGCTGGCTTACCTGCTCCAGTGGTTGTCCGAGGGCCCACCAGTGCATGGGAAGCCACTGAAGCCTCCTCACTGGCGGTCCTGCTGCACTCATCAACAGAGGCTGTTCTACAACAGCCATAAAGCAGCCTCCACCGGAACAACACTAGTTACACCAATGGGGAAAGAGGCAGTGATGTCATGCAGGGGGTACGCGAGTACCGGTTTCTAGGATTACGGCTGGCCCCGCCCATTCGCCCGCCCACTTGTCGACTCCGCCCTCTGCAACGTTTGAATTTCCTGCATGTTTGAGTTGCCTGTATGTTCTCAGAGCCAGGCAGGCAGGCAGGCAGCGAGCGGAGCCTTTCCTTTCCTTGCCACTGAAAAATGAGTTGCTCTGGGGTTTTAACATGATGCCAGGCCTCCTTAACATGTTCTGGGGGTGCTGTGGAATACTGTTGCAACTGTTGGGTCAGTTTAAAATCATCTGAGGCCTCAAAAAGGGCTTTTTTCATGTCACTTCCTGCCACGACATCACCTCTGGCTTATGACGTCACTTCCGGTGGGCGGGTCCCGACACGTGCCAATCAAAAGTGAGTACCTGTTCTTAAATCATTTAGATGACACCACTGGAAAGAGGGGTAGGATTGGGCTAGTAATCATTTGGCCACACTGTAAATAGGCATAGTTCTCTGCTATACGCTGTTGACTATTCGTTTGCGTTTTAGTATAGGGATATCTAAAAGGTTCTCAAGGCAGCCCCAACATTCTCTTCTCGAGGTCACCATTTTGAAAGTTGGCATTTTGGGTGGTTTCGTTGTGTTTTGGTTTTTTTCTTAACATCTCACACTAAAGCTGAACTCTACAGTTGAGCCAAAATTGCATTTATGATGGGAAGTTAGTCGGTTTATTGGATTAAAAAGTGAACCAGGAACCTGGGAGAACTGCCAAATGTATTAATTTCTTCAGTTCCACAGGCCTCTCTGGTAATTATCACAGACATATAGATTTTGGCTTAGAGTGAAGGCAGTTCACAGCTTGCTTCGTCATCCATTAATAATAATGACTGATGGATACTGAGAGCTTTATAATTGTTTTACAGACTGTTTTGGGGGGACTAATTGTTTTATATACCTTTGGTGCTTGCTTCTCCTTCAAACTCCAGGGAAGCAACGATTTTACGCAGGGGTGGCCCAGTCATGAGCCAGCTGAAGAGCCTACTTTCAATGGCAGGCTGGGAGAAAGAGACCTGACATGAGAGAGTGCCCCCACTCTTTATCAGCCACACCCCCTGACCATTGTCCCATATTGGGAGAGTGAGAGGATGTGGAGGCACAGTTTACCATCTCCTCCTCTAGCACTGTTGCCAAATATCACAGTGGAGAAGCTGTGGAACAAAATATGCACCACTGCAGGCCTGTTCCTGATCTTGAGCTGGAAAAGTGCCATTGGACTAGGCCTGGCCCATTCATGTGGCCATTTAAAGTACTTGCCTCAGGCAACAGATTGGCAGGGGGCACCCCTTTTTCTCCGGCCACATCTCCACAGGACTTCCTCCTCCTTCCATTTCTTGGCTTGGAAAAGTAAGAGAGGAACAGAGCGGAAGTGTGGCAGAGAACAGAGTGATGGGCTAGAGCAGTGGTTCCCAAAATGTGGGTCGGGACCCACCTGTGGGCCGTGAGCCAATTCCAAGTGTGTCACGAAGCACCTAGGGCAGCCATTTTGAAAATTTGGGAAGATGGGATTCAAGAAAGGGGGAGGTGTGTGTGGTGGTTTTGCTTGTGTCAACGTTGTAAATAGGCTTTTTTCTTTCTGATTCACTTTGCAATTGGAAAGTAACACAACTTACTGCTGCATTATCAGGAAAGCAGCAGGCTCTGGTGTCACAATGACGGCACTTCCGGCCGTGACATCACTTCTGGTGGGTCCCAGACAGATTGTCCCGGTACTAAAAGATTTGAGAACCATTGAAATACAATAAAGCCTCCTCATTTTTCACAAGGATTATGAAAAATATTTTAAACTCAAAAATACCTCAAAAATATTACATATCAGATAAGATTATCATGAACACATGCCACTTCATAACACTGTATTGTTTATACTCACTTTGTTTGCAGTTTTATGGTTGGAATGCACTGAAGAGAAAAAGTGACAGACAGAACGAACTCTAATTGAAGAGTTTTGCTCCAATCCTTGATAATTAGATGTTCTCAAGTTAACCTCATTATAGTCAGATACTGTAACTACAGTGTATCTGCAAGTTATTGGTCTTTTAAAACAGAAACATAATAATTGTCTGCATTGTTGGTGAAGGGACTGAGTGGGCTGTGTGTCTATAATTGTATTTGAAGACGTGAAATTATACACAGAAGGAGGCAACAGAATACCAGGCAACACATTCTTCTTCTTTTTCCCCCCAAGTCCAAACATTTTTCCAAAGAAAAAGCGAAAATGTCTTTATTGACTTCTTTGAAGCAACACCAATGTCAATACTGTATGAAGAAATTTTTAACTTTGAAGGTTGTTAAAATGTGTGGTTATTGTGAGAGATAACTATAGCAATGCACACGCAGATAGGGGAGTTTCTGTACAGTAAAGCATAGTAAGGACTTGGAGGAACAGAAGCTGTAGAATTCTACAAAATTGTCCATTGTCATCCGTACTACTGCATTTATAAATGGGAAAACATGTAGACATATAAGTCGGGCATCTGTAGTCCCCCTACATTTATAAGTTCTGTTGACTATGGGTCTCCCTAAAAAACAAGGGATAATGGACTTCGTTCTCCCGAAGTTGTTTTCTCCAATACCTTTTATAATTGATATGGTCCTCACGTTATTTACCATGCATTTTTAGTGTGGAAAAGGCTGTGTTTCTTTGCCATTATTGTCTGCTTCTAACAATAATAATTATTGAAAATATCCACCCTACCTTCCATGCAAGGCAGTTTCCAATACCAATTAAAATGCAGCAAAGAGCATAAGGAAAACTAAAAAAAGTAATGAAGAGTGTCAAGCACGTTCACAAAAGTGGTGCTTCCAGTCCTTCAGTCTCTAGCAAAAGAGTGGCATGAATAAGACAGTCACACTCCAGAGGGCAAGGATTTCCACAGTGGAGGCCACCACTGTGAAGGTCCTCTCATGTGTCACTGTCAACCAGATCTCAGAGGGAAGCAGGAGACACAAGAGAGTCTCCCTCCTTGATGGCTAAATTCATACAGAGGAAAGTGATCCTTAAGGTATCTAAGGTATAATACAGATTATTACTTAATAAAGTAATAACCTGCAACTTGAATTGCATCTGAAAAACAACAACAGGAACCTTGTGCCAGCCCAATAGTGTCACAAATGCACCATAAAGCACATTTGGACCATGCACAGAGTCCGGAAGGACTGCGCACGTACGTCAGAGGGCAATCCTCAACTGGAGTTTGGCCACTTAGACTAGCAAAGTTAGACTAGCAAATTTGGCCAGCACAAGGGCTTCTGTACAACCACTCTCAGAGTCAGGGTAGGATGGCGCACATCAGTATGCTGGCCTCTCGGACTCAGAGACCCCAGGTTAGGATTGCTCTCTCAGAAATACAAATAAAGACTGACTCTGTATTCTCTGCTAAATCTGAGCATGTGAAGCTAAATCTGAGCATGTGAGCTAAATCTTCAACAACACTAATGATACCTCACACCAGATGCCTCATCACATATATTAAATAATAATATTATTATTAATAATAATTTAAAAAATCATGATTTGTAGGAACAATACTGTCATTACATATCATTCTATGTGGAATTTCATGCAGAATTTAATTAAACAAACCAGATTGTAATATCTTCATTCTATCAAAAGGTATGGCCTAAAACCCAGAGAAAACAAAAAATACAACTATGATGTCATTTTCTGTTGTGATGTCACTTCCAGGGCAACATTTTACCCTTTGCAGCAGGCTACACTTTCATTAGCCTAGCGCTCTCTCGCTCTCTCTCTCTCTCTCTCGCTCTCTCTCTCTCTCTCAGTTTAACAATCCAAAGATTTTTCTGTAACTAGAAGGCAGTGGTGATAGCTGGGAAGAAATTTAGTGGCACCTTGACAGCCCACCATTAAAACAGTCATTACTGCTGCAGTACCAACTAGAGAGTTTCTTTAGTGAAAGCCTGTCACTTGCAGCGTGGTGAGTTATCACTCACAGGCTTCAGTGTCCTCATTTTTAATAATATTGATTGGTTATAGGCTTAGAGCAAGCAAACAGGATGGCTTGGGGATTAGAAAATGATCATTTGCCCTGACAGAATGCATCGCACATAAATTACCGACCAAAATAAATGCACGCTGATCATCAATCTTATTTTCCTGCAGATTTATGATATTGCCCAAGCTGAGTTCACTTCGTGATGAGTTACCATAGTAGGCCTTGTTGGCGTGAATAATGAGAATGAGTAATAACTCGTGCCTATCATTTAGCAAGTGGCAAAGAGGCTGGAACAGCAGTCAATCACACACAGCCATCAATCCGTCTGCCGATGGTCCTTGCCATGTTCGAAGGGCTCCGCGTGTAAACGCATGCAAGTTATTTTGAATGGCAGCATATTATGCCATTTGCTATGGTCAGATGGGTGTGTGCAAAGAAGCGTACAATTATTCCAAAAAAGGCAGGTACATTTTCCCCAGAACATCACTGTGCCAGACCAATGGCAGAGGTAGCAGCCAGGACCTCACATTCTTTCTGAGGCCTATGAATGTAACCCCCATGTTTCAACTGCAGAGAACAAAAGTACTTCAATCCCTATAATTAGGAGAAATTCTATTCACAGTAATGTAATACAAGAATGCCTCCTTCATTCCTATGTAGGAGCCTTTTCACTATTTGTTCCTTAATCCCACTCTGGAGAAGCAGAATACACCTTTAGGACTGTGGTAGACATACTGTACTGTATGAAGATATAAGCTCATCCTCATCTTCACTTACACACATCTCCCAAGAGGGAGGTGGGATTTTTCCTATTGGTTCCACTCCTACCTATGTACAGCCAGCTGAGAGTATGACTGGATCATACACGCTGGTAGGTCAGTCAGGCGCTAATAGTGAAGAGTCTCCTGTTGCATGGAACAGCTGTGCACAGTGGAATGCATACAGAGTTCTTTGCATCCTCCATTGAAAGTGTAGATCAAGTTTCCCCCACCCCCTCCATGTTCACACAATTTGAAGATGGGCTATAGAGAACACTCCCTAATAGCACCAGCATGACCAGTTACAACAAGCATACCACCACGGGCTCATGGTCTGCCACCACTCATCACTATAGGGTTTAGGTAGGGCAGTGGTTCTCAAACCTTGCTGTCTCTGGAGCCCTTCACACTCCTAAACAGTTTCAGGGAGTCCCACCAGCATATGAATGGAATTTCAGGGAGTACCAGTGTACTGGCGCATGTGCAACATGGCATGGCATTGAGCAAATGACAGTCGCTTATGGTGTGCTCATAAGAGGTCTCAGAGAGCCCCAGTACTCCTAGGAGCACACTTTTGTGAAGCAGTGCTGGAGCAGAACAAGTAACTGGAGTGAGAGCACAATCCTATACCCCCGTTGTGCTGGCACTACGCTCTTGCACTGGCCGAACGCTGTCGCAAACATGCCGTCAAGCACATCAGTGTCAGCAGTATGGTGTTGAACCAGCACAAGCAGCAGCACCAACACTCGGGTGCTGCCGCAATCGCCAGCAGTGCCGGCCTTGTGCCAGTCATGCAATGGCGGCGCACGGCCAGTGCTGGGCCTCGCAGAGGGTGTTCCAGAGGCATGCCGGGGATGTAACTGGGCGGCTTAGTGGGTGGAGATGGGGGTTGTGATGCAAGATGGCCATAGTGCCATATCCTAAACCCCGTCCCCAGTCTTGATGGCCCCGATTCGGGCACTCCTGCGCAGATCTGAGCCACCCCATTGGGATGACTGGGGTTTACACTGGTGCAAAGGGAAAACCTCCCCTTGGCCTGCACCTCGCTGCTGCTGCCTCCTAATGGGCTTTAGGATACAGCCCTGTTATGTCGGCCTTACTTAGGATTGGGCTGTGAGTCTTGCAGAAATGTTTTGCTCACCATTTAAGGGAGGGTCGTGTTTCATGATTCTTGGAAGTTGTACATCTTTATGGAGGCTTTGCCAAAGCTTTGCTGAGAAGATACTAATGAGCTCATTATCCAAGGTGAACATATTGGTGCATCTGTAAAACACATGCAGAAATAACACTGAGATCCATTGAAGGCCAGGGAGACTGGCCCCCTGTCAGATTTTAGAAGAGGGAAGGAACGATTTTAAGAAGTGTAATGATGCATGAACGGGCCAAAATTACCATGTTGGGAAATTGAAACAAAAATTCAGCAAGAAGGCAAGTGGACTTTTAAAATGAGTTACATGTGTTGGTATGTTGCGTGATTCTGCTTTAAAGTTATCTAAGCAGTTGTGGCATTGATCCAATTTTTAGTGTCCCTTGGCTTGAGAAGCGGTCCGCTAAGAGGCCTGAAAAGAATTAATTATTAGGAAGAAATAAGGCTACAATTAGGCTATGTGACCCCATCATTAAGAGGGAAGGAAGCAGAAACAAGGAGCTATTATGTATTGACAGAGTCATGCTTTCATTTGTGGATTTCTTGGGGATAGTTCAAAATGATTTTTCCGCACCAAAATTCCCAAAGTATATCCTGTACATTAGCTATGGGGAAACAAATCTTCATCCATCATAATTTTAACTGAGCCCAATTCAGTGTAAACCAAAAAATAAGTACTCATTTAAACACTATGCTAATGCATGTCACTACTATGGAAAGGAGTAAGGCCAGTCCATGGGATTCTATTTTCATAAGGAACATTAACATTTATGCTGTAAAACATTCTTTTAAAAAGTACAATAGTATAGTGATTAGGAGCCTAATCTTATGTATATCTACTCAGAAGGTAAATCCCATTATAGTCAGTGTGGATAGGATTGCAGCCTAGATGTAACAATCACTCAGTAGAAGCTTTTCCTGCTGATTTAGAGAAGTGCAACAGGAAGAGTAGTAATAATGAGGAGGCTGGTTCTGATGAGGCTCTGTCTGATAAAAGAAGTACAGTATGCCAGGGCTTAGCTAAAGAAGTGCTGGGGAGTAAGATTGCACTGGGCAACAAGCTTTAGGGGGGCAACAAGCTGAGCTTGACATTAATGGCCAACTCTGTAAAAACCTTCGTATGTATGAATAATGCCATCATGTTATATATCATTGGAAAAGTAATTTAATGCAGAATGAAATGCCACAAACCAGAGTGTAATATCTTTACTCTCTCAAATGTTATGGCCAAAAATCAGAGAAAACAAAAATACAATTCTGATGTCACTTCCTGTTGTGACATCACTTCTGGGCAACAGCTCAGGCAAAAGATGGGAATTCCTAAAAGACTTCACAATAGATACACTCAAGTGCCAGAGCCAGGTTGGAGGTGACTCTGGGCATCAGAGCCATCTGACTGCTCATCCTACCCCAGCAGACAATGAACACATGTCCTCAACAGCAATCTTCAACCACTGTGCCGCAGCACATTGGTGTACCACAGGAGTTTGGGGAGGGTCATATATTAGTAGGGCCATGGGGGCCCCTGGCTTGGCAGTACAGTGTGCCTGGATAATTGTCAAAAAACTGATGGTGTGCCTTGACAATATTAGCGCCTTCTCAGTGTGCCATGAGATGAAAAACGTTGAGAATCACTGTCCTAGAGACTCCATGAAGAAATAAAGACATCTGGGAAATGGATCCATTTGTAGAGGGGATACTCGGTGCAGCAGCAGCATGCATTTTTCAGGTAATTCATGCCAGCTCTGCCACTGGTATTGGGAGCTGTCAAGGGGTCAAGTCAGCCAGGAAAGTCCCTTGATTGGCATGGGGCCTTGGCATTTGATCACAGATGCTGCTGCAGTGCGCGCTCAGGAGGCAGGCAATGTTACAAGCACTGATCTTTCCTGTTTTTGTGAAGACCAAGAAAATGACCCTAAAAAGGCTACTCTCAATTTCTCACTGCTTGGGAACAAGGAACTTGGAAAACACATGCTCGTGCGTACTCGCGTGTGCTCGCTCACGCGCGCGCGCACACACACACACACGCACACACAGAAATGATCAGAAATGATCATCCTGGCAGAAATGATCATACTAAGAATGCAAAGGGAGATGCCAAGTTCTTATTTACCACCATTTTTATAGGTTCTGTGGGTGCTGTTTCTGTACAAATGATTTCTTTCCCAACATTGGGAATTGAGCCACAGCTGTTCCATGAGTTCAAGATTCACCTGAGTTACAGACAGACAGACAGACAGACAGACAGACAGAGACATCCACCGCCACAACATTGCAGCCACCACAATAGGGCAAGTAGAGGTGGAAGAACGAGCATCGTTTCAGCCATGCCTTCCTGTAGCCAGACAATAACAACCCTCTTGCATACTCAGTAGGGTATTAAACATTTTATAGCTATATTGTGTTTTATTTTTAGCAATTGAAAACCTCCTTTGCATACATGGGCTTGTGGCTTTCTTAATTTCTTTGGCACATAATGTATTTCGATGGTTGGTAACGAGCTAAAGAGCCTTATATTGTCCTAGGCGGTGGAGGCCGTCAGAGAAACGTTGCCGTTAAAACTCACCAGCCTTCATTAATGCTTTTATTACCCTTTCAAGGTTGGCGGAGCGGCTGGAAGCTTGCGCCTCTAACTTGGCGCAATCATCAGCATAATTTTGAAAGTCAGCAAGCCTTCTCGCGCTGTCTTGTTGGAGACGTTTTAAACAGAGAGGGGAATCAAAGCACACTCTTCCTGTAGAGCAAGTGTTATTAGTGTCATAAAGTGTGTGTGAAAGAAAGCAGCCGTGCAATCACAGGGAATTTTTATACCGCAATATGAATCCATATTGTTGAAGGTCAATTGATGCCTCCGACAGAAACATTACTGTACACCTCCACATAATACCACCGTTATTCCCAGGGACCGGAGCCTGCCCTGAGTGAGTGCTAATGCCCCACCAGAAGAGACAGCATCACCGCCACTGTCAGGAATTGATGGATGAATTTGCTTCTGACCTGCCAACAGAAAAGAAAATTATTCCGAGCTCCAAAGCTTGTGATCCACAGCCACGGATTCAGCCAGGGCCAGCCAGAACGGACAGGGTATTTTTTTTTTTAAAGAGCTAACATTATAATTTATGGGACTATTTTAACCAGGAATGAAGTTTTGAATCACAGTAATAGGCTGGATTTCATAGCCATGCAGAGAGAAAACATTGGTATTAAGCCCCATCACAGCAGCCCATTGAACTGAAGCCAGAGGTGGGTTTCCTTGAAGTCAGATTTAAATCAGGTTAGCAAACAGCCAGTTTGATGCCAATACCAGGTATGTCTCTTCTTAGCCAAACACCTCATTACATTTTAATCTCTAGATTTGTACCACAAAACAATACCTGTTTCGTATACTCTTCTTTTAGGGAGGGACCTTAACACTGGCTCCCCCCCCCCGTCTTTCAAATGACAGGCTGCTTGGATTATGAAACAAGCAGAGTAGGAGCAAAGGTTTTTAGCAGCATAAGCATTCATAAAGTGGGCGACGTATATCTCTGGTCTGCTGGTGGAATCTGTCTGGATTTTCATGCAAACAGAGCACTGCCAACCATGAGGCAAGTAGAGTGGATTGCATCAGCAGCAGTTTGCAAGAGATCCAAGGGGCTGGCAGACTTGGGGTGCACTTCACCCCAAATCTGCCACTGCCGTCACCTCCAGTCTGCCACTGACATGACCTGCAATGATCCACGTTCTGCTTGACTGTGCAGGAAGCAGGCCGTTTCCCCCCTACTTATCTGTGCCGTTTCCTGAAAGCAAGTGGTGCATGACTTTTGGTTTCACTATTGCAACAACTGAGTATATGTGATCATTTGGCAATAACTGATAATCATGTCAGGATGACTGTCTAACAGCATAATGCACCCTTTACTTGTTCACTCAGCACTGGTGTACATGGGGGGATCAACGGGTTCAAATGTGCCAGGGTGCCACGCTTGGGTGAAAGAGCCCCATCACTATCCATTCCCCTGCAGCTTGCACTCAGTTGCCACTTTTTTCCTGAGGTGAAAGTAGCCAGATGTGCCGCCAACTTCTTTCACTTTGAAAAAACTAATATGAAACTGGGCTTCTCTAAGGGCCACCCCTTTTTTTAAAATGGGGAAGGGGGCAGTCCTTAGAGAGGTGTGGTCCAGGATTGTTCCAATACTGACTGCAAGCTCTGAGGGAAGGCCATTTTTCCCCCTTTAAAAAAGGGGAAAGGGGTGGCCCTTAGAGTGGCACCCACTTCTTTTCATAGCCAGAAGGAATTACAATTACTTCCAAGTCAGTTGGAAGTGGCATTGGCACTCCTGGCCCCAGAGCAGCACCAGGAATGCTAGTGTTACTCAGAAGTAAGTCCTAGTATGGTTAATGGAGCATGTTCCCAGGTAACAGTTTTTAATTCACCTGAAGTCTGCCACTCGGGGTGCAATTCTAACCTGGAGTTAGACCGGCCCAGTTGGACCAGCAAAGTTTGCCTGGTACAAGGGTCACCGTAAAGTATTTTTGGACTACTCTCAGAGTCAGAGAGGCCAGCATGCAGAGGTGCGCCACTCTCCCTGACTCCAAAAGTGGTCCAAACGTGCTTTACGGTGGCCCTTGTGCCAACTAAACCTTGCTGGCTAACTGTGCCAGCCTAACTCCAGGTTAGGATTGTGCCCTCAGAGTCAGGGAAGATGGCGCATATTTGTGTGTTGCCCTCTCTGACTCCAAGATGGGTCCAAACATATTTTACAGTGACATTGTGCCAGCCAAACTTTGCTGGCCTAACTGTGCCAGCCTAACTCCAGGTTAGGATTGTGCCCTAGGTCTGTATGAATCAATGGGCAAAATCTAAATTAAAATCCCAGTGAAACAATTGTGAAAGTTTGGTCAAGTTAGTCACACCTACCTCAACCATCAAGGAGAGGATGAAAAATGGCTTCCTCTAAAAAAGAAGACATTCACTTTAGAGAATACACATCCCTTTTACAGATCTCTTAACATTTTCCTATGGATCTGTACACATTTCTATCCAGTGCTGACCCATGCCTATGTTAAAGCAGAGCTCCACCAGACACACAAACACACAGAGGTTTCTTCACAGATTTGCACAAAATAATCTATGCAATGGTTCTAGCAGATATTTAAGCTTTGCAGGATTTGGATGTGAGTGAACAACATCAGTTTATAATCTCCAATTATTGTTATGGGATTTGTCCACGTTTTTGAGTGATGTCCAGAATACAAGAAAAGCATTCATTTAATTCCTACTAAAGAAATATGGAAAATTTTAAGTAACCTATTTGACACCAGCAACGTTTGTTGACACCACCATACTAAATCTCCTTTTGTCAATAAACACAAGAAGGTCATTTCAGAAAAACATAATATAATAGGATGCCCAAATAAGCTATCAGGGCATTTATCAGGGCATAAAACAATGCACAGGTTATTAGCATCCTAGAGACATTGTATAATAGGATGATCTATGATATAAATGATGAGATTAAGGACCCCTTTCTGCAGCAAATTTGCAATTCATGTTGAACGCAACTGCTGTCAACCTGTCATTTTACATTAGAAGTGAATTTTTCTTGCTATTGATTCTTTTCCTTCCTGTGTTTTTTGTTCTCGGGTCCCCCAGAATTGGGAAAGAACAACAAACAATATTAACAAAGCCACTGAATCACTGAATTCATGTAATCATTTGGCATGGTGCTCATCCCAGTTGTTTTCAAGATGCAATTCATAATGGCTCCATGCCAACATCTTCATGCTGCAACACATTTTGGATGATGGGTCCGGCACTGAGTAAAGTCAAGAATCGTTTCCTCCCAAGACAGAGTTTAAGGGCGCAATCCTAACTTGGAGTTAGGCCAGCACAGTTTGGCTGGCACCAAGGCCACCATGAAGCACGTTTGGACCACTCTCGGAGTCAGGGAGGATGGTGCACGCCAGGGAGTGCTGGCCTCTCTGATTCCGAGACACATTTTATGGTGGCCTGATGCCAGCCAAACTTTGCTGGCCTAACTGGGCCAGCCTAATTCTAGAATAGAGATTATCAGGCCTGCTGTGGGGTATGTGACAAACCTGCTAATAAACAGAGAAGTCATAGAACCATAGGCTGGAGATATGTATAATCACTTTGCCTGTACAGATGGCACATGCAGCATAATATCACGAGCTGGGGCCCATGAGAGGCGGTGCAGGGGGTAATTTGTATCAGGATCAAAAGGGGGACCCAGGAGCCAAAGGATGGGTCCCAGCAATTTCTTGGGCTTTTACATTTTCCTAACTCACCTGGATTCATTGCCCGCGTGGGATGCTAGGGGTGCTACCATGGGCACATGATGGTGGCCACTACCATAAGCTACATCCTACTATACCATAAGCTACATACGTCAGGCAGAGGACTGCATATAATACACAACACACCTCAACACAGTGTCAAATCTGAGAGGAAACATCCCTGCTACAGAAGCTCTTTGGCTTGTGGGTCCGTTTACCATGAAGAAGTGTACAGGAGCTCAGGGCCACAGCTGTGGGATTATAGCTGCTGTAGAAGTAGAAGTAGGGTTTGCTACCCACAGGACACTTTCCATTCTAGTGTGAGCCTAAATATGATAATGCTAATTTTCTGCAATAATTTTCTATATACTGTATATAACATTTTAGAGAGACTTAGGTGTGTGCTTGGTTTTCTGCATGAATGCATTAAGTTGTCAATGCCATGTGGGTAGGTAGATCTGGGCTACACATTGGGAAGCCTGTCAGACCTGGGCTTCAAAGAGTATTCCAGCTGCCATTCTCCTACCTCTATTTCACTCTACCCTATGCCTTTGGGTAGCGGCCTAAAAGAAACTCCTGTTAAAATTCTTCTCGGAGGCCCTGTCACAAGCAATTTGTTTAACATGCTTTCTTACCATTTTTTGGGTAAAGCCTCTAGAAGGAGTATACAGAAAAACAACTTAAAGCAAACATTGTTTTTAAAAATTGACAGTAGGGGGGGGAAAAGGGCAGAATAAAAATGCCATATTAAAATCAAAAGTTTTAATACCGATAAGTGCTGGTGCTGGAAAGAAAACACAGTTGCTGTCAGGCGAGCCTTCCTTGGAAGAATATCTCAAGACAGTGTGTCACTTCATAAGTGAATCACTCATTTCACCTCAACCAGCAGGAAGACTGAAATAAGTATTTCTGAGGGTCTTGATACCTGACACACAGGGGTTTCTGGCAGTGAGTGGTGTCGTTAAAGGTGCAATCCTAAACTGGAGTTAGGTCAGCACTAGTCACTTGTGCTGGCCCAGGAACATTGCAAACGTACCATAAAGTGTGTTTGGACCACTCAGAATCAGGAAGTCTTTCTGGCACATTTGTAACACTCCTGGAGCAGCACAAGTGACTTGGGCCAGCCTAACTCCAGGTTAGGATTGCACTCTAAGGCATCCTTGTTCCATGCCATGGAAGGGCTTTAAGAGTCAAAGCCAGCACTCTGAATTGGGTCCAGAAGTGGGTTGGGAGACAGCGATGCTGTTTTAAGTTTTAGAACAGCTGAGAGAATCAATCAATCCCACACACAGCAAAGCTGAGAACCCAAAGTGTACCCATGTAAGAGAAAAGCAGAATATCAACTGAGTAAGTACAAAATACAATGAATTTATTTCTTGATTTTTGTTTCCCAGACATCTCTCTCTCTCTCTCTCTCTCTCTCTCTCTCTCTCTCTCTGTGTGTGTGTGTGTGTGTGTGTGTGTGTGTGTGTGTGTGTGTGTGT
>JAJKFI010031816.1:6129-70559 GCA_029204185.1 Lerista edwardsae
TAAATCAATGAGTTCCTGTTCCTAAATCATTTGAATGACACTACTGGTTATAGCCATTAACTCAACTGAAGCCTCTATCGTTCGTGTATAGGAGACTTTTCCAGTGGAAGGAACTTTATAATTACTGGTGCAAATGGTGCTTTGCCAGTTTGGGGAACATTTTAAAACCACGTCAAGCCACCTTCTGTTTATGCATTCAAAGTGGTGGCAGTATAAACAACGCAAAGCCCTGATTGTGTGGTAATGGTGACTTGATGTGTGCTTTTTTTTTCAATACACTTGTATACAGAGACATAATTATATCAAAGACAATCATTCATGGGAGACAGCAGGTTCCGAAGAAGGGGGACTTTATAATTAGGCTACAAGTCACACAGGAAAGCAACAGATGGAGGATGCATAAAGGAGGTGTCAGACTGCACTGCCTTCTCAGACACAACAGAAAGCATTATTCCCTCACAAACTCTGTGGGCAGTGACAGTGATGGCAAAATGCAGGCGAAAAGAGGGACGGGTGTGAACAGGCAGGCAGAGCATCGCCCGTGTTTCCAGGAATATGAAAATGAGACTTGGAAACCAAAGTCTTTGCCAAAGAGACTTTGCCAAAGAGGCTGTGGGTGCGTTGCCCTCCACCCACTTACTCCCGAGGAGGGGGATCGACATTTTAGGGGTTAGAGAAGGACATTGGGGGTGGGGGTGGTGAAAGAAAGGAAATGAGGCCATGGAAGACAAATTGATTCTGCTATGGGGGGATTTATTCGGGCATCTGGGTTACACGGCAGAGGGCCCTTTTGGCACAAAATTCTTCACCTTTCCCAGACATTTGCTGATTCTGGCCCAGCTAGATGGAGTTTCTCCTACTCCGCCTCCACTTGCCCTGACCTCAGTCTCTATGACCAACCCCAGGTCTGTGTTGGTACAGCTCCCTCCTCTTCTTCACCCAGTCTGCCAGGGCAGCTGCCAGTCCCTTTCCTTCTCTCCAGGTTTCCTTTCCTTCTCTCTCTCTCTCTCTCTCTCTCTCTCTCTCTCTCTCTCTGCGCCAGTGTGACAGCTCTGTTCAACACCTGCTCCTTCAGTCTTAGGGTCACCAGATACAAACTGGGACAGAGTGCCTATACCTTTAACCAGGGCTGGCTCTAGGAGTGGCAGGGCCCAATGTAGGCCACTCCCGCAGGGCCCACCTCGCGGGGTCCCCTCTCACCAAGAAAAGCCTTGTGGCGCTGTGCATGGCACCTGCAAGTAGTTGGTGGTGATATGATGACATCACCACCAACTGCTTCCAGGAGGCCCATTTTGGGCAGTTTGGATGCAGGGGCAGGTGGGCGGGCTCAAGGTAAAGCTGCTCTACTTGCCTCACTGACTTACAGTTCATAGAGATCCCGGCTGCAGAAGAGCCAATATGCTCTCTGCCCTGGTGTGGGCCCCCCCAAAGTGTGGGGCCCAATGTGATGACATTGGTCCCATTGGCTTAAGGCCGGCCCTGCCTTTAACCATTGTATAGAAGAAGGAATTTGAGCAGGTGCCACTCGTCATGGAAGGATTTCAAAAGCTGCACCTGCTAAAATTCCCTCTTTACTTCTATACAATGGTGAAAGATATCAGCACTCTGTCCCAGTTTGTATCTAGTAGCCCTATTCAGTCTTGCTCTCCATTCTCCCTCTTGCCTCTCATTGCTCTTTCTGCCGGCTTCTACCGACTCTCAACTGTTCTCTCTCCCTCTCTGTTTCTCCTGCTTTAGTCCCCCTGCTGCTCTGCCTCTCCCCTCCCCCAGCTACTGAGCTGCTACCACTCCAGCCTCCCGAGTCGCTCAGTGATTATGTCGTCACCAAGCACAACTATGCAGAACTGCAGTCCCGCTGGACTTCCCAGGAGGTGGCCAGGCAGGACAACCATAGGTTCTTGCCCGATATGCAATGAGGACACAGCTATTATTGTTTGAGCAATACATTGTTTTAGGCGTAGTATGGGGGTAAATCAGTGGTGGAATCTACCTGCACTAACAACCGGAACGCAGGAAGTAGCTACCGGGATGCATGGTTGATTGGCAGTTCCTCCGCGCGTCCTCGCTTCCCCCGCGGTCCGCTGCCTGCCTGCCTGCCTGCCTGCCTGCCTGGCTGAAACCTCCGGCTATGGGCATGCAGGGTGCAGGAGCAGCCAGCCCCATTCGCGTATTGCAGGGGCACGCGGCAGTGACAACTGCAGTGGGCGGAGCCAGCCCTACATGGAACAACCGGAACAGCGTTCTGGAGCATCCTGGCTACATGACATCACTGGGGTAAAGGCTCCACTCCAGAATACCCCCAGTAGCTGCATATTATCTGAGGAGTCCCCAATTGGCATGGGGTGTCCAAGCTGGCCAGATTCCACTCTGTTACAAGTTTAGCATAATGATTAATCCAGCCCTCTTTCAGCACAACTTGCACACTATATTTTTTGTATAAATAGTCCCTCTCAAAAAGAATACTATTAAAGCACTTATGTGAGATTAAAAAAGAACATATTTACGCTTGAACCACAAGAACTATAAACACTAAATCAAATTATTTTAAATCCCTTACCTGTCTTTACTTTGCTGAGGAACACAGAGGGTCACAGTTCTGCTCCTTTCTTCCAAGCCTGGTGACTTCACCGACACCTAAAATGGATGACCTGCAGTTCCTTGCTCTGTTTCAGGTGTCAATTATGTCATCAACTATTTCAGGTGAAAACAGAGAAACACGAGATCCTGGAGGACTTGGCAGGTAAGAAGTTTTCCAGATTATTCATAAACAGTAGACGTGGCCTCAAAGGGATGTTCACCAATTGAGTAAGTGGGAATTTTGCCATTGATTTTTTTTTCTTTTTTCCTAACATTGGCACAATGGGATTATGTGCTGCATAACATCTGCCCAACATCTAACAACGGCATTGGGTGTATCTCAGTAAGGCATAGGTACATCTTGCATTTGTTTATGTTCCTGATAAGAATCGATGATTTAAGCATTGCTTTTGAAGTGATAAGTAAACAGCGTTGGTACAATTCAATATTGTATGCTAGGGAAACCCATGCAACTGAAAATGCCTTTGAGGCATACTTTTCTACAGCAACCATTTGCACAGCTGAAGAGGCAAGGCGTTCCCAATTTAACATCAGCTTCCTTCTTCACCAATGGCAGCAGCAAGATATCACACTGGCAATGTATGGTCCCCCCCCCCCCAAGTATCAAAGAACCAAGCTAAAAAAAACAAAGCATTGCAAGAGTTTTTTAAATGCTTTGGTTCTTTCTAAATAGCCATTCTTCCATGTTGTGTCATGTTTGGATGCAGCCACATTAAGTTTAAACATGTTGTCTACATCACCTTGAACAAACCCTAACATGATTGTAGATCACATGTGAAAGAAGGTGCCAAATCTCATTCATCCTGGAGTTATTTTCATGTACTTGCATGGAAGTGTAAACATGCACATCATGTTTCATGCCAGCCATTTAATGACATGGCCATTTAACCCCTGCTAACTGGGCAAGAGGCACTTTTCACGTGGTGTTCCTCTTATGTTTAGCAAGGGGAGAGTGATTGTCCCTTTTGACCCCTGTGCAGTGTCTTTTTCTAGTGGCTGTTGCTGGTGGTGCTCTGCATTTTTTAGATTGTGAGCCCTTTTGGGACAGGGAGCCATTTAACTTTATTATTATTTGCCTGTAAACTGCTTTGGGAACTTTGTGTTGAAAAGCGGTATATAAATATTTGATTGATTGATTGATTGATTGATTGATTGATTGATTGATTGATGCCATTTAATGCAATGACACATATCACCCATACATAATTATTTGCAAGTGGGACTTTATTAGAAGAGTTGAGCTTAAATTATAATGTTGTGAGGCCTTTGCAAGATTGATTCAATTTAAAAATAAACAAACAAGTCATCATTAAAAAAAAAAAAAAGAAACGCTGTTTGGTTAAATTCTCCTGAAAGATTTCAGGAGAAGGATTGGAAGAGGTAGAGAGATCTGGAAAGCCTACAGCATTTATTGAGCAAATTGCTTCTCTTTCAAGATCGAAATATAAGGAAATTTCTTGGTGATCATTATCTCTCTATATATATAAAAGTGTGTGTGTGTGTGTGTGTGTGTGTGTGTGTGTGTGTGTGTGTGTTCCGCATAGGTTCCGCAACGGCTGGAGCAACACGCACAAACTCAGCACGGGCATGCTTTGCGGCCTGGTGACAAACACTGCGGGGGTCAGGCCCCCCCAGGGGTGGGGGTGCGCAGGGGTCCCCACATGAAAATGGTCGAAAACAGTCGAAATTGGCGTTGAACCCGTAGTTTCCAGGGTCGCTGAGATGAGCGGCAACACTCCCGATGCCGTTGGAGTCCGGTTTCAGCCCCCCTCGGCGTGGGGGCGTGAAGGGGTGCAAAACAAAACATCCGCCATGCCCTGCTGGAACGCCTGGAGCGATTGGCATCAAACTCGGCAAGTGCATGCCTTGCGGCTTGGCGACAAACACTGGGGGGGACAGGCCCCCCTAGCACCCCCAAGGGTGGGGGTGCGCAGGAGGCTCCACATGAAAATGGTTGAAAACAGCCGAAATCTGCGTCAAATCCATAGTTTCTGGGGTCACTGAGAAGAGCGGCGAAGCTCCCAACGCCATTGGAGTCCAGGTTCAGTCACCCTCGGCGCGGGGGGCGAGAAAGGATGTGAAACAAAACGTCCACCTTGCCCTGCTGTAACGCCTGGAGCGATTGGCACCAAACCCGGTACGCATATGCTTTACGGCCTGGTGACAAACACTGTGGGGGGCAGACCCCCCTAGAACCCCCAGCGGTGGGAGTGGGAAGGGGGTGCCATGTAAAAATGATCGAAGATGGCCGATATTGGTGTCGAGTCCGGGGTCGCCGAGACAAGCAGTGACGTTCCCAACACCGTTTGAGTCCGGGTTCAGCCCGCATCAGCGTGGGGGGGGGGTGAGACGGGATGCAAAATAAAATGTCCACAATGACTGGCATTAGTGTCAAATCCATAATTTTTGGGGTCGCTGAGCTGATTGGTAGAATTCAGTGGTGTCATCTAAATGATTTAAGAACAGGTACTCACTTTTGATTGGCACATGTCGGGACCCGCCCACCAGAAGTGACGTCATAAGCCAGAAGTGATGTCGTGGCAGGAAGTGACATGAAAAAAGCCCTTTTTGAGGACTCAGATGATTTTAAACTGACCCAACAGTTGCAACAGTATTCCACAGCACCCCCAGAACTTGTTAAGGAGGCCTGGCATCATGTTAAAACCCCAGAGCAACTCATTTTTCAGTGGCAAGGAAAGGAAAGGCTCCGCTCACTGCCTGCCTGCCTGCCTGGCTCTGAGAACATGCAGGCAACTCAGACATGCAGGAAATTCAAACGTTGCAGAAGGCGGAGTCGACGAGTGGGCGGGCAAATGGGCGGGGCCAGCTGTAATCCTAGAAACCAGTACTCGCGTACCCCCGCGTACCCCCTGCATGACATCACTGGTAGAATTCATTCCTTTTCGTGTCTAATAGAAGCTTGGGATAAATAAATACCCGGGCAACGCTAGGTAAGGAAAAGCTAGTTGTTTATATAGCACCTTTAAAGTATATAGTGCTTTGTAGCGTATAAGAGCAAAGGTCCTTTCCCTGAGGAGGTTATAATCTAGAACAGTGGTTCTCAAATGTTTTAGCACCGGGACCACTTTTTAGAATGAACATCTGTCCGGGACCCACTGGAAGTAATGTCATGACAGGAAGTGTCATTGTGGCACCAGAGCCTGCTGCTTTCTTGAGAATGCAGCAGTAAGTTGCTCAGCAATAAGTCTCAGCTATATTTTCAACAGCAAAGTAAATTGGAAAAGCAAAAAGCAAATTTACAACCTTGACAGAAGCAAAACGACCACACAGCCGTCCCCCTTTCCAGCATCCCGTCTCCCCATATTTTCAATATGGCTGCTCCAGGTGCTTCACAACCCACCTGAAATTGGCTCGCAAACAGTAGTGCTATCCAGCCGGTACGTGGGGCGGGACTTACGTTTGATCGGCAGTCCGCCCGTTGCATCACGCCGCGTTCCGCCGCTTTCCCGCATGCCCCGGCAGGCAGGAAAGCGGTGGAACGCGGCGTGAAGCAACAGGCGGACTGCCGATCAAACCTAAGTCCCGTCCAGCGTACCAGCTGGATAGCACTACTGCTCGCAAACCACTGGTAGGTCCTAACCCACAGTTTGGGAACCACAGCACTGCACTATTGCACGTGACCTGTCCAGTGAAACACAAAAAGATTCAAGCAGACACTGAAGGCCAGATCTGTCATCTCTCAAGAAAACCTTAGAAAAGATACAGAAGAAAAGTCTGGGAACTTTGACTTTTTCAAATATCTAACCAGCTCTGACAGGTCCAGTTCCCGGGGGGGGGGGCTTACAGAAATGCTCAATATTGCAACAGTATTCCGGGCTGTATCCAAGAAGGATGGGTGGGCTGTGTAGACCTTTTCCTCTCGGGGATATTGAAAAGCTAAAAATATAACCCTTTGGCACAGTGGTTCTCAAACATTTTAGCACCAGGACCCACTTTTTAGAATGACATTCTGTCAGGAACCCACCAGAAGTGATGTCAAGGCTGGAAGTGCTGTCATTGTGACACCAGAGCCTGCTGCTTTCCTGAGAATGCAGCCACAACTTGCATTATTTCTCAGCCATTTTCCAATAGCAAAGTGAATCAGAAAGAAAAAAAAGCTATTTATAATCTTGACACAAGCAAAACCACCAGAGAGCCCTCCCCCTTTCCAGCATCACTTGGGGTGGGTGGTGGAAAGGAAATATTTGGTCCAGAGAGAGGCAGCACAACCAAAACACTATTACAGGGAAACAGAGAGCAGACATCCACATGTCACCAAAATGTTTTGAGGTCTTATCCAAAAGCCATGAGGGAGGGAGTAGGGTGTCAAAATATTAATTAAACATTAAATTAAATACAATATTAATTACAGCATTACATTCTGGCTTGTGGGTACAGTGTAGTGCAAGGTGGATAGTGAGCTTCCATAGCTCTACAAAGCTGCCCTGCTTACTCGCTATCCCAAGTAATCAGATATACAAATGCCGTATTTCCATTTTAAAATTATGGCTACATAATTTAACTAGCTGAAAATAATGTTTCATGAGGAGGTCTTACCCACATGCAATAAAGAAAATGTGCTATATTCTCCCCAATTCATTTAATTATATTTTTGGCACATCACCACGAGCAATAAAACTCTACAGTGCTGAGAATGTAGATGTGTCATGTCTCGTCCTTCCCGTAATTTGCTGCTACAGAGTAAAATCAAAGTCATTTTGTCATTACTAAAAACACCACTGAAACAAGCAGGTGAATAGGCCAGTAAAAAAACATAAAAAGAAAAAAGAAGCTTCCCAGGCTAATACTTACTCCCTGATTGAACAAATCTGTAACATTTTCACCATTTATTAATTTACATTCTGGCATGTTGCGCAGAATGCTTGATAGTCTGTAGAAACATAGAACATGACATGACTCCAAACAAGAGAGACAGGACATTTTCCAAACCAAATCAATTGTTACTGAGGAAATAAAATGCCGGAAACTATTTTGACATAATTAAAACACATTTCAGGAGTCTTTTTAACGGTTCTCCTCTACTCTAGCAAAGTATGCAGTTTCAAAGTACAGAGAACATTTATTTGGAAATAAACTCCATGTAAACAAACACAGAGCCTCAAAGCAAAACAGCATTACCGAATGCAGGGTTTTAATTACTTGGGGTGTCTGAAAATGGTGTGTGATATTTTTTTTCAGATTTTGTGATTTGAAAGGCAGAAAGTGGTGTTATGTGTTTTTATTCGCTCACTCAAAGTTCTCATTTCTAGTAATTTTAAATGCTTTTAAAGTGTACTAGATAGGGGACATAGGTGATATAGACAATATAATGTCAGCACATAGTGCCACTGTATATTTTCTAGTTGGAAAAGTAATCTATTTTCAATTTTGCAACAATATCGTAAACATCTTAAATCAAAATGCAGCATTTCACAATTTTATTCTGATATTTTCACACCAAAAAGGCAGTGTTTTGTGTTTTTATGTATTTTCAACAAAAATAAATACCCCTATTAATTACTCCTAATGGCTGCCAGTTTCTCACTCACCTTCCTGGATTCTGTCTGTTCAATTGCCTTCTGCATAGAAGTGGATGAAAACAGTTTTATTTTTTGCAGATTTTGGTGTTTTCCAAAGTTGGAAATGCAGAAAGTGTTGTGTGTTTTTATCCCAAGGACACATTTTAATTAATTATAATTAAAAAATATAAACACTTTAAAAGTGTACTAGGTAGGCGACATAGGTGGGATAGTGTCCTCAAACGAAGCTACATGCATGTAGAGGTATTAGAGCAGCTATTTGCAACCACTGTGCCATGGAACATGGGTGTGCCGCGGATTGTCTGCGGGGGTGCTGCAGGAGCTTGGAGAAGGGTCATGAATTAGTAGGGCCATTGGGGGATGCAAGCCCCCTGCCAGCAGCATGGTGTGCCTTGGCAACAAACTGATGGTGTGCCTTGACCAATATAGCACTTGCTCAGTGTACCATGAGATGAAAAAGGCCGAAAATCTCTATATTAGAGAATATGTACAGGTGTTAGAGAATGGTTTTTCACAGATTTGGTATATCTTTTTTAAAAAAACAAAAAAATGAGAAGTGTAGAAAGTGCATAAGTTACGCACATTCTTTTGACAAACATATTAACCAGCCATTGAGCTATAACTCAATGCCTTTGCTTTAGCGTAGAAAACTTCAGCTTCTTTTGTCATACTCCAGGCTGTGCTCTAGAGCAGTGATTCTCAAATGTTTTGGGCCCTGGAGCCCTTTACACTACACAAATGGAGTCTCTGGGAGCCATTGGTACATGCATGGAGACCCAATCAGCCCCAGAGTACCAGCATATGTGCAGAGTGGTTCAGTGCCTTATGGTCTGTTTCTAGACCCTCTGAAGGGGTCTCAGGGAGCTCCAGGGCTCCTAGGAGTAAACTTTGAGAAACACTGCTCTGGAGCAGGAGTCTCAAACTTGTTTCATACCACTGGTCAAATAGCATTCATGATGCCTGCTGTGGACTGGAAGCGATGTCATAAAGCAGGAAGAGATGTCATTTAGCAGGCCATGACCCGAATCAAGCACTTTTTTCTTTCACTTAGGAACACATTAGTTGCAAATGACAGAAAATATGCAAATCTTGATAATAGTTTTACGGTATGGAAGAGCCAATTATCATGAGGGCAGCCAGTGACACCTTTCAGCAGTGACACCTCCACACAGCCCTGCAACAGACAGCAGCTGATGTTGGCTCTGGGACAGTGGTGTCATTCAAATGATTTAGGAACAGGAACTCACTTTTGAGTTCAAATTCAAATGTTGGAAGAAAAACAAACCCGGAAGCAGCCACGGAGCCCGTTAGGGTCCGGAACGCCCATTCTGGTCTGTTCCCCCTGAATGACATCATGCCTTCTCCCCAGTGGGCTGCAGACTCACCAGAGCGGCTGCTGACTTCACGTGTGTGGCTGGAGGGAGCGAGGAAGGGGGCTGTGCAGGACAGGACTTCCCCACTGCAGCCCTTCCCCCTTCGCCCCCCTAGGAATCCGGAGTTGCTCCCTTTAACCCTCTGAGTGCTGGCCAACCAAGAAGAAAAGCTCTTTGCAGAGGAATTGGGAGGGGGGAGGAGGGAGAGCGAAGTGGGCGGAGTCAGCCCTAATTTTAACTAGTGGAAGTGAGTTCCCCTGTGTTCCCCCTGCATGACATCACTGCTCTGGGAGAACCTGTAGACTGGATCAAGAGCTTGGGGGGGGGCGGAGCAGTCAACAGCTTTATGTTTAACGTCTATGTTCTAGGGAGTCAGATTGAGATCCAAACTTGGTTGTTTCCAGGAAGGAACGGTGTGCACCCCAGCTGAGGTAGGAGGAGCTTCTCACACACTAATCCCAGGACAGGGATACCATAAGCGCAATTCACACTCACCCTGGGCCAATGCAAGCAGCTTGCGTTGGCCCTGCACTGTCATGCATGTGCTGTAAAGCATGTGCACACCAACACTGCTGCACCAACACTGCTTGCGGAGCCGCTGCAGTGCCGGCATAAGCTGCCTGTGTTTCTGGGCAAGGGCGGGGATGGACAGGCCAGGAGGCATCCCGGCTCGGGGGGGGGGGTTGTCCCCAGGCCTCCCATTCCCACTTTTGGCCCTGAGGCTTGCTCAGACCTGCAGCTGCTAAATAGGAGGCCAATAAATGCCAAGTCATCCATCAGGTTGGCTGGTGTCTACGTCGCAGTCAGGAACGAATGTGCCCTTGCCCTGTGGTAGCTTCAGGCAGTTCTCAACCTGAGCCGAATATGGCGCAGGCACATAGCGCACATTAGGATTGCGCCCACAGTCTGGGATCTGATTTGTATTGTGTCTGGTGCAACATTTAAATGCAAACACTCACAATTCAGGAATGGATGCTGCCATTTGTCTTACCCCTAGAGCAGGGCCTATTCTCTGCTCAGGATCCAGAGGTTGGAAAGCAGGAGTTTTCTTCTTACAATTGCTTGCTCAGGTTCAGTAAACTGGGGGAGGAGAGAGAGAACTGAGCCTATAATTTCTCAACAGCAGTTCTTTGGGGGCCAATTTTCCCGCCTCCAACTGTGCATGCACAGATGCTTGGGAGTGCTTTTATTCAGCAATTTCCATTTCCCACAAAGGTTATGCACTTTAATTTCAAAAAAGTTAAGGGGAAAATTAAGTTTTATTCATGCAGTCATGCAAATACACTCACTGGCTACAATACTAAAATGCCCTTAAGTGTTTGTGATCTCAAGAGTTCAGGTCTGGGTCTCTTGTAAAATAATCTCCTTAGCATTCACTTGTTTCCTCGGCAGTTTCTTACACCTTTCCCCCCTTCCCGACAAGGTCATTTGCAAGGAGGGGTGTGTGTGTGGTTAAAAAATGCAGATCAGAGAAAACTAAATAAGAATTTCACAGAGAGAAATAAACAACACAGGAACCAGGCGTTGAGAGCAGCCAAGTTCCTGAAGAGGAAAGAGAGCAATTGTATCGCAGAATATTTATTTCAGTTAATGAATTAAAAATTTAAGCATCATCTCACTCAAAGCTATGGAAGAAAATTGCTGTATAAAAAATCTATAGTAATATCCTAAAGGCACAATCCGACATAGAGGGTCTATGGTAGCAGATCTTGAATCTGCTGCCATAAATGTTCTTACGGTGTTGTAAATGTTGCTGCACTGTCAAGCACATCAGAGCCACCAGTGCAAGTGGCTGGAGGCTCCATGCACCCACTAGAGCAGTGTTCTTCAACCTGTGGATTGGGACCACAATGGGGTAGTGAAGCCTCATTTTGGAAGTTGCAGCAAACTTTCAAAGCTTATGCAAGAGAGGGCTTGGATGCAATCCAGGGATGGGGCTGCCCTATCAAAAGAATTGAGTTATTTGTATACTCCAGCACAGTCTTTTCTCACTGTCTTGCCTCACCGCTCCTAAGGCCAGCCCTGCTCAACCTCATAGGGTTGTTGTAAAGACACATGAAGAAGGGGGGAATGAGGCAGGTGGGAGCGGGGGGTGGGTAGCAATGGGGGGCAGATCCGGTCTTAGGATGGTGTGTAGGATTGGTAGTGGGTCTCCAGGCTCATATTTATTGGGGTCTCGGCACAAAAAAGGTTGAAGACCACTGCACTAGAGACAGATCCAGTCCAGGTCTGGGGCAGGTAAGGTGCAGTGGGGGAAGATCATGGGAGATTTGGGGAAGGATAAGGGCTAGGTGGACAGGGTCAGTTTGGAGGCAGGTGGAGTGGATCTTGGCTGCAGCAGCATATTCTATACCCATTTTCCCAGCCTAACATACCCTCTGCCTCTCCTTAGACCTACCACCAGGAAAACAGCTGGTATAAGTCTATGGAGCGGTGAATAAAATAATATTTTTGCTTACCTCTCCAAGGCCCTCTGCTTAACCCACTACCACTATAACATGCAGTGTGAACATCAGCAAGGCTGAATATTAAAAAATGATGGCTAAGAGGCTCAGGCTGCAACTGTCGTAGGGCACAATCATAACCTGCACTAGAATAGGTAGGCCGGCTCACTTGTGCTGCAGCCTAATGACATTAGGCTGCGGCAGCCGCTCAGTGTAGGGCAAAGGGATATTTTCCTCTTGCCCCAGGGTAAGTCCCAGCCAGCCCTATGGGGCTGCTCAGATCCGTGCCAGCAAAATAGCAGGCACAAGTCCAAGTGGCCAGGAGCGGCTTGAATCAGGCCCGCCCAGTCTTGGGACAGGGAGGTTGGATACATCCCAATGGCCGTGTGCCATCTCTGCCCATGGTACCACCCCGTCACACCACCCACCCACCTCTGGCACACCCTCGGTGCGGCCTTGCACCAGAAGAGCTAAGCCTATGCACCTGATGCTTGCACCTGCCCAGGGACCAAATCCGCGGCACAGACGCGCCTTATGGCATGTTTTCAACAGTACTGGTCCAGCGCAAGAGTGCTCCATCCTCTCAATGCCAGGTAGGATTGTGCTGTCAATGAAAAATCATGGGGAAAGCACATGTGTTTAAGCACTCTGTTATTTTATTTTATTTCTAGGCCTCCCTGGAGCAATGATGAGAATGGAGTTGACCCAGTGATGTCATGCAGGGGGTATGCGGGGGTACGCGAGTACCGGTTCCTAGGATTACAGCTAGCCCCGCCCATTCGCCCGCCCACTCGTCAACTCCACCCCCTGCAACGTTTGAATTTCCTGCACGTATGAGATGCCTGCATGTTCTCAGAGCCAGGCAGGCAGCGAGTGGAGCCGAGCCTTGCCTTGCCGCTGAAAAATGAGCTGCTCTGGGGTTTTGGAACTGTTGGGTCACTTTAACACAATGCCAGACCTCCTTTACATGTTCTGGGGGTGCTGTGGAATACTGTCGCAACTGTTGGGTCAGTTTAAAATTGTCTGAGGCCTCAAAAAGGGCTTTTTTCATGTCACTTCCTGCCACGACATCACTTCTGGCTTATGACGTCACTTCCGGTGGGTGGGTCCTGACACGTGCCAATCAAAAGTGAGTACCTGTTCTTAAACCATTTAGATGACACCACTGAGTTGACCACAGGGCATCAAACTGCCTGGCCTTTTGCCTCACCCTTTCACAGTGAAGGCATGGTAAGAGGAAACAGCTCATTGGAGCTGCTGGGCAACAAAGGCAGGACTTGAGCTGCGGTAGCAGTTCCTCCAGCATATTCTCTGCCATTTGGTCTGAGAAAGGCATTGGCCCTAGACATTGGCCCTCCTATGGGAGTAGCTGGTAATCTTGGAAGGCCAATTAGGAATGTTTGACTGCTCTGTGTAATTGGCCCTGACTGTGAAGTTTCCCCCCCCCCTGTTTCAGTCTGACCAAGTGGGTTGATTGTAGTTTAGCTACAATGGCAAATAAACATAGAATGGGTATAACAGTAGGATTAGGGATCGGAGTGCATCTTGAGGAAGCAGAGTGGGCAAAGGGGAGTAGGACAGCTCCTAGGGGCTTCCTGGTTGGGCATACTGGCAGGGAACCCCTTGTCCATGAGTTGTAAAGTCACCCTCAAAGTCTTGGTGGCTTCAGAAGGGTGGTGCAGTTCAGATCTTCCTCAAGGCACCTTTAAAAGTGTTGGTGTTGAAAGACTGTGGGAGCAATCCTAACCAGGAGTTAGGCCAGCACAGTTAGGCCAGCACAGTTTGGCCTGCACAAGGGTCACTGTAAAGTGTGTGTGGACCACTCTTGGAGTCAGGGAGGATGGCACCCACCTGTGTGCTGGCCTCTTTGACTCCAAGGGTGGTCCAAACATCCTTTACGGTGTCCCAGCCAACTTTGCTGGCCTAACTGTGCCGGCCTAACTCCAGGTTAGGATTGTGCCCTAAGATCATCATTGGCAATTGCTACCTTGGAGCTAGGATGGGGAAATAGACACTAGCTGGCTGAAGCCAACATTCAGTGAAGGAAACCAGTGCGAAATGGGGGTGGGATGAAGTTCTATTTTTGTTAGGACCACTGCAAGTCTTCGTATCTGATCAACAAACTGTGGCTCTTTTTCAATGCAGTCTCCTTGTCCTGTGCAATTCAATCAGGGGTAGGGCAGAAGGTTATTAAAAGGCAAGGACATGCCACCTAATGCACTGTCAGATTTCAACAGCTGTACAAATCGATTTGTAAATTGCACGGTCCTGTTCATTTCAGCCCGATCATCAGCTGGGTGAAAAACTGCCAGCCAACACAACAGGGTGGCAATGGCATGGCCTTAATGGCACTCCTCTCTATGCCAAAGGAAGGCAATAAAATACTGGAAGCGGAGCTGACAGATGGAAAAGGTCGGAGTGGGGGGGGGAGAAAGAAAGGAAAATACATTTTGCACCTAACAAGGATTCGCCTGCCAGCGTGATCTCTGTGTTATCTCTATATTACATGGACAAATACGGTCTAGGCTTCTCTTGCCTGACGGTATAAAACAGTCCAAAAGTCCCAACTGAAGTGGCTTTGTGCTCAGACTCAAGCATCAGCTTGCGCATTTCTAAGGCCTTGTCTGCTGGGCTTGTAAAGCTTTGATTGCCCCTAATCTGCTATTACTGCTGAGAGCCGAGCCGAGGAGGTGCACTTTTGTTTTCATGGCAAAGCTTCCACATGCCCTGCATGAGTATGAGGCTCATAGCAGGATGAAGGAAGGGGCCGCATTGGTCTCCTTGCACAAGCAGCCCCGTCTTGCAGGGTATATTCTCTAATGTGGTTTGATGTCCTTCCAAATGCGAGGGATTAAGTCACCAGGAAGGACCCTCCTTCCATTTCCCAGTCCCCCTTCTCAACAGTATTCTTTTGCGATGCCATTAGATATCGGTAGCCAGGCTTGGCAGCGCTACGTATGCCTGTTTAATTGCCTAAAAACTATTTCCCTCGCAATATCATTAATAACACTAAGCCAAAATTGGATTAAGCATTACACCGCTATAAAGTTAATTCACTGTGATACTAATGAAATGTCATGTGCAGCTTCCTGTAAATCCCACTGCACGCTCATTGCTAAGGTTTAAATCAATGGCCTGCTCAGCTCCCTGCAAAGGTATTGTTCACATTGCTGCCAGGTGATTTTCATTAATGTCACCAGCTTCACTTCCCCAAATTCTCCTACGCCGACTTTGCACCAAAAGCAAATGCAGTAGGACATCGCTGGTAAAATCGACCCCAGCTGTGGGGGCTCACATGACTAAATTTCTCCACAGGGCATAAAAAGTCACGTCTCTAATGCCCCAATGAGGTTAGGGGAATTCTGCAACAACGTGTTGATGTAATCCTTACAACGACCTTGTAAGGTAGGTCTTATGATCCACATACAGGTGTGCCCCAGTATCCACTGATTTGGTATCCACATTTATCCATGGATACTACGGATATTGCCATGCGATTAAAAAAAGAGGGGAACATTAAACAAATCTCTTTTTTTACCTTGTTGCAGCAAAACCACTGATGTTAAAACAGATGTCCTCTTTTGTTAAAAAGGCACCCCCCCCAGTATCTACAGTTTCAGGTATCCACGGGAGGGTACAGACCAGAACCCCAGTGGATACCAGGGCATGCCTGTATTGCAGCAATTGCAGCAATCCAAACCATGAAGACAAAACCAAAGTCCAAATGCCAAACAAGTACAAAGTTTAAAAGGGGAAAAAACTGGAGCTCGTGATTCCTCTCAACTGAAGGCTACGACTCTCAAACCCTTGCAGCAATCTCAATTCTGTTTTTCTTTTAAATGTCCAGCATTCAAGATTGTGATGGGGGGGAAAACTCTGTCTTGTCTAACGTGTATCCAGAACAGCAAGCTCATAAAATCACACACCCAAGCCCTATCCAGATACCTGAAACTGTGGAGAGCCCTCCCCCCACTTTCAAACTACCCAGCAGTGACCAGAAGCCTTGACCGCTACCTCCCTGTCCCACTTTCCCATGAACAGCAGTTGCCTGCACAGGTATGTGGTGTCCATGAGGAGAATGTGAGCACAATCCTAAACTGGAGTTAGGCTGGCATAAGCTAAACCAGCAAAGTTTGGCCAGCACAAGGGCCACCATAAAGAGTGGTTGGACTACTTTCGGAGTCAGGGAGGATGGCGCATGTCTGTGTCCTGGATTCCCTAACTCCAAGAGTGGTCCAAACATACTTTACGGTGTCCCTTTTGCCGGCCAAACTTAGCTGGCCTAACTGTGCTGGCCTAACTACAGGTTTGAAGCTGAAGCTCAAATACTTTGGCCACCTCATGAGAAGAGAGGACTCTTTAGAAAAGACCCTCATGCTGGGAAAGATGGAAGGCCAAAGGAGAAGGATGAGATGGTTAGATAGTGTCACCAAAGCGATGAACATTAAATTGGGTGAACTCCGGAAGCTAGTGGAGGACAGGGAGTCCTGGCGTGCTGTGGTCCATGGGGTCGAAAAGAGTCGGACACAACTTAGTGACTGAACAACAACTACTACTACTACAGGTTAGGATTGGGCCCTGAATTAAATGGGATTTACTCCTTGGAAAATGTGGACAGGAAAGGCCCAACTCTATCCAAGTTTTCAGCACTGATGCAGCTCCGAGGTAAGGGAACCAACATTCCCTTACGTTGAAGAGGCCTTTTTGACTTCCTCTTCATTGCAAGATGCAGCACCCAGCTGGTTGACATGGCTGTATCAGTGCTGGAAAGTTGGATAGGACTGAGCCCTTAGTGGGTCATCATGGGCTCTGCTTGACCAGGGAAACTTCTTGCTTAGACATTGCCTAACAAAGATTAAATTGAGATATGGCCAATCCTACAGAGAGTGTATGTAGGAGGGAGTGGGATTGCAGTGGCAAGCCCCATTCCTCAGCCCATGTACAGTCACAGGATGGTCTGGACCATCCCAATGTGTATTCAGACAGTACATGTGTAGGCTACTTCTAAAAAAAACCCAGAATGCAAGCATAGTTCCTGAGCACATGAGCAGACCCTATGCATACATAGGAATTTTACAGATGCTGTGGTAAACCACACAGATCACGGGAGGGCTTGACACCACGATCCCATTCAGCACTATGCCTGAATGATATGCCTCCTTGAGCATGTGAAGCATGGTATGGAAGTTGCAGATGTGGCTATTGTGTCTGTGGTGGAAAGATGAGCTAGATGAGCCATCAGGATGCCCGGCAGCCCTGTGGCACCGGAGCCAGGAGTGCACTGGTTCATCCTGTAACAAACACCACCATTGCAGGTTGATCTTTTGGCATCAGTAGACTAAAAGCCAAATTCATAAGTCATCCACGGCAAGCAATTTTTGAAGTAAGAAAGACTGTGCTATTCAACTCAATTTTAAATGCATTTGAGGGTGTAGTCCTAACCTTGAGTTAGGCTGGCACAAGTCCCTTTTGCCGGCCTAGGAATGTTGCAAACATGCCATAAAGTGTGTTTGGACCACTCTTGGGGTGAGGGGGGATGGCGCACATCAGTCTTGTCAGTGTGCTATGAGATGAAAAGGGTTGAAAATTGCAGTCCTAGGCCATCTGGTCTCCCTTGCACCATAATGTACAGTGTGCCCTCTGTTGTCAGCACTGCATGCTATGGGCTGATGGGGACTGCCCAGCACTTTCAATAACAACTCCTTTGGGCACATGTATGCACTGGGACATCCTTACCACTAACAATGATGGCATCTACAAAATAATACCCTTTCATTCTTCCTCTTTTCAGATGGAGATCTGAAATTCCAAGAGAAAAAAAGGACACAAAGGCTTGAAAGTTTTTGCGGGACATGCCACATCCATTTGTGTCCTGTTCTCCTGCTTCTGTGGTGTCATGGCTACATGGCAATTATTCTTTCATCATGAATGATTTATCAAACCTTGTCAACTCGACTCTTCTCTAGACAGCCAAAGGTTGCGGGTCATACAATAAAGTACCCAGCTGCCACGAGGCACTATAAAATGGCAAAGCGACAGTTGTTCCAAATGTCATTCAGCTCTTGACCAAAGACAAGGGTCAAAGATGACCCCCGACCTTTCCCAGTGACAGAAGATACAGTGTTCCGCATTGTCTACACAGAAAAACTTGAACTCCTTTCCTTGGCATTCCAGCTTCTAAATTTAACTCAACACTGAAGTGTCAAGATTAGTAAAACCTTTTAGAGATGCGATAATAAAATCTCATGTTTCACCCCAGGACAGACATTTTAATTAAGGTTCTTCCTGGAGGACTTGATAACGGTGATGTTTTCCTAACTTGGAAGGAAAGTCCAAGATGTCTATGTTTCAGATACAGACACTAATTTAGAGAATGGTAGGCCCTTGCAAATGGGGTTAGCACTTTTTGAATTAGTACCTTAATGATTGTAACATATTCCTCTGACTACATTACGTCGTTGGAAGCAAATGTCTGCCTGTTGGAACATGTTTTAAAATGTTATCCTTCCTCCTAGGCATTTTGGTGTTACGATTTTTTTTTCAAAAGCTAAAGAATGACCATGATGATGCTGTGCAAGTCAACAAGAGAGTGTACACTGCTTCTGATGGGAGCAGAGGTTGTGCTCAGAAGCACAGTTGTGAATTATTGATGAAAATAACTCTGCCTGTCCGCTTCTGGATAATTAAGGGCCTGATCCACTGCTGGGGCAGCACTGGCAGCCAATGCACTGCCCAGAAACCGCCATCACAAAAGTGCTGTAAGGCAGTATTATTCAAACTGTGGGTCAGGACCCACTTGGTGGGTCGCAACCTGATGTCGCAAAAAGCTGGGACCAGCCATATTGGAAACTGCAGACCTTACTCTTGTTATACTCTTTTTGTGAATGTTAACAGTTTGAATTTTCAAGCGAGGGTTTTTTTAAAAAATTTGTTTTTAGTTCAGTGCTTTTATATAACACTAGCTTGTCCTTAGCCGGCATTGCCCGGGTATTTATTTATCCCAAGCTTCTATTAGACAGAAAAAGGAATAAATTCTATCTATAGTGTAAAATCGAAGTAATTTTATGTACAAGTAATTAAAAGTATAAGTACAGTATAAAAATTATAAAGTAAAATCTTTTACAAATTCACTATAATATTAATTTAACTCAAAACTGGATTATAAACAACATTTTTGGTTTCACCTGCAGGAGCAAGAAGAAATAAATTCTTGGGTGAACCCACCCTTGAGCAAGCAACATAACGTTGTCCGTGGGAGAAACATGGCCATCTCAAATCCACTCCGCAGTACTTAATAGACTGCCCCTGTGACTTGTTGATCATGATCGAGAATGCAAGTCTCACTGGAAATTGCAATCTCTTAAAGTGAAAACGGAGATCCGTCGGAATGAGTGGTATCTGTGGGATAAAAACTTTTTCACCCTCTCCCTTTCTTGTTAAGATAGTCGCTTCAATTACAGTACTCAGCATCTTCTTGACACACAGCCTTGTGCCGTTGCAAAGTTTGGCAGGCCAAGGTTCTGTAGTAAAATAATTGGAGATCCCACTGTAAGTAAAAGATGATGTGGTGGCAATCCAGCCAGATCAAGTGAGTTTAGGAAGTCTGATGGGAAATTGACGACCTCATAGGCATCTACTACGGTATTGATAGCCTTGTATTCAGTGACTACGCCTGGTAATATGGCAAGTATTTGATTGGAGTCCAAGACGGGGGCATAATGATTTCTAAAAATTTCCAGAAGGTTCTACAGAGTTCTATTCATTCTATTCGACTACACTTGGGCTTAAATGTCATCGGGACTGTCACCAATCAGCTTAGCGACCCCGAAAACTATGGATTTGACACCAATGTCGGTCATTTTGGACATTTTATTTTTAATCCCTTCTCAACTCCCATGCTGATGGGGGCTGAATGTGGACTTAAACGGCATCGGGAGTGTCTCTATTCATCTCGGCTGCCCCGAAAACTATGGATTCGACACTAATGTCGGCCATTTCTGATTATTTTTACATGGCACCCCCTTTGCACCCCCACCCCTAGGGGCGCTAGGGGTGTCTTACCCCCGCAGTATTTCTTTCCAGATTGTAAGGCATATGTGTACCAAGTTTGGTGTAAATTGCTCAAGGTGTTCCAGAGTTATGCTGGAACATACATACACACATATGTTCACTTTTATATATATAGATTTTGTCCTAATCTTGATTTCTGTCAGGGATGTTTTATAGTTGTACAATTGCTGCAGTCCAAGAATGCTAATTTGCATGTCAGGAGTGTCATTTTATTATGTTACAATGACAGCACTTCCTGTTTGATGATACCACTTCCTGCCACAACATCACTTCCAGGTTAATGACATTACTTCCGGTGGGACCCGACATGAGCGCCATTCTAAAAAATGGGTCCCAGTCTAAAAAGTTTGAATGCCACTGCTGTAAGGCATTCCGGGGCTGGCAGTGACCCTGCAGCAAAGGCAGGGGGAGGGTGCTGCAGGAGGTGGCAAGCGCAGTGTGCTTGCACCACAGCAAGGAAAAAACAGCATGCTTTCCCCCCACCCTCCCTTGTGCTCGGATCACTCCTTAACGGACCAATTCTGGGCGCAGGGAGGCATAGCCAGGCAATGCATGGGGGGTGGCCGTGCTGGGAGTGTGATGATGTCACCCTGCCCCTGGGCACGCTGTGAGCCAGGAATGGGTCTGGCCTGCAATGACGGCTGTGGCCAATGCTACTTGGTGCTGGGCCTCAGTGCCTGCAGGAGCAGCCAGTGGTAAGTGCTACAGCCGAGCAGTGGGAAAGCTTTTCAAGGTGAGGGAAGGCGGGAAGGCAGAACTGTGCAGAGGGAGGGTGGAACAGAGGGATGATTGAGCCGGGGGCAAAGGCTGCTGTCATGTCCTGAACCATATCCCAAGCTGCAGAGACATCGATCTCCTCAGCTCTGCATCCATCAAATAATGGGCAGATGTTCTCTTACCCTAAGGAGACCTTGGGCAACTTCCCTGGTCCGACAGGATACAGCGGCAGTCATTTCAGAACAACTGTACCACTGGGTGCCAGGAAACCATAGGATTGGGCTGTAAGAGGGCATTTTTAAGGAAGATACTAAAGTATTCAATTTGAATTTGCAGCTATAGATTTCACATCTCAAAATCCAGGAACTTGACTTTTGCCACTAAATTCAATTTCTGCAAACAGTGTTGGAAGGCCCTTCAAAGTCCAACCCCATGCTTGAAACAGGAAAATCCTCTCTAGAGCATCTCCAAAAGTTAACCCTTTGTTTGAAGACCTCGAGCATGGGAGAACACACCCAGAGTACAGAGTACTTGCATGGGAGGGATAGAGTCGATAGATATTCCTTTCCCTCTCGCACAACACCAGAACCAGGGGACATCCACTGAAATTGGGTGCTGGGAGAGTTAAAACAGATAAAAGGAAATACTGTTTTACCCAGCAGGTAATTAACCTATGGAACTCCTTGCCACAGGAGGTGGTAATGGCATCTGGCTTAGATGCCTTTAAAAAGGAATTGGACAGATTTCTGGAGGAAAAGTCCATTGTGGGCTATAGGCTATGATGGGCTGTGCAACCTCCTTGAGTTGGTGGTGGGCTGCCTCAGAGTGCCAGGTGCAGGGGAGTGGCAACAGGATGCAGGCATCTTGTTGTATTGTGTGCTCCCTGAGGCACCGGGTGGGCCACTGTGAGATACAGGAAGCTGGACTAGATGGGCCTTCGGCCTGATCCAGCAGGGCTCTTCTTACGTTCTTATGTACATGACCACCAGAGTACAGTGAACATACAGGGAAAGGAAGAATGAAGCAAAGCACACTGGAGCTTGAAACCCTGGTCCCAACACTTAGCACAGGATGTTTGCCAAAATTATGTTGCCACTTACTGAAATCCCTGCATCTTCTTAAATTCTGCACAGCTTAACCGGACATTTTGAATTTGGTATAAAAACGGGACATTTGAGTGAAATAAGGGTTAAGGTTCCTGAAAGCGGTTTCTTTATCTAATTTGCCATCAGTTTCCTCTCTTTAGGTCCTATTGTTGAATGAGTGACTAGTGTATAATGTGCAGATTATTCAATAAAGAGGAGAGTTTTATCTTCCGGTGGAGAGGATGGAGAGAGAGAGAGAAGCAAAACTGACAGGCCTTCTTCATTAAACAGCCGTCTGTGGAAGAATAAAGTCCCCTGGTTCAAGGAGCTGATTTCCTTCTCAATGTGCATTAATATTGTCATAAATATTCATTCACGAGGGTTACATGCTCAGAGAAAGCAGCCCATAGCAGGGTAAACCATATGCAGCAAATCGCTTAATTGACACATTTTGCCCGTTTCCTGTTTGGAGCCTGCTCGTGAACCAACTTGCATATTTTTACTAATTAGTGAATGTTTATAATGCAGAGAATTAGGCAAAAATATTTTTTTTCAGTTCCTTTGGATTCAGTTGTTTCTAGTCCATGTGAGTCATACTCATGCTGCGAAGCGGTCAATGCTGTTTTTGTCAATTGCTTGGTCTTAAGATGCATAAATAATCCTTTTGTTTGTAATTACGTCAATGCACAGATAAGATGAAAAATGGTTTGTGATACTTGGCTTTCTGCAAATACGTTTCGGGCACAATCCTAACCTAACCTGGAGTTAGGCCGGCACAGTTAGGCCAGCAAAGTTTGGCTGGCACCAGGGCCACTGTAAAGTATGTTTGGACCACTCTTGGAATCTGAGTGGCCCACACACAAACGTGCACCATCCTCTCTGACTCTAAGCGTGGTCCAAACACACTTTACAGTGTCCCTTGTGCCAGCCTAACTTTGCTGGCCTAACTGTGCTAGTCTAACTCCAGGTTAGGATTGCGCCCTTCACCTAAACATTCACAGGAAAGAGTGTCTCTATCAAAACCAGTCACTTTGGTTACCATTTACAAAAATAAAGTATACATGGTGTCTAGGATGAGCCCTCAATCTCCCAGAATCTGAGGAAGATTTATTTTATTTATTTATTTTAAAGATTTTTACCCCGCCTTTCTGCCTAAAAAGGCATTCAAGGCGGCAATACAAAAAACAATTAAAAAACAGAATAAAAACATCATAATTTAAAAACAGTGATTAAAAACAATATAAAAATACAATATACAAATACAACTGTTATCCCCTGGATCGAGTGCAAAAAATAAAAAATACAAGAAATACAAGACCAGCCAGCCTGTCAGCAACTAAAAGCCTGTTTAAACAAGAAGGTCTTCAGTCCCCACCGAAATACCGCCAACGAGGGAGCAGTTCTTAGCTCTAAGGGGAGGGTATTCCAAAGTTGGGGTGCCACCGCCGAGAAGGCTCTCCTGCTGGCCGCCACCCCTCTCACCTCTCCTGGTGGCAGCACAGTCAAAAGAGCCCCCCCAGATGACCTCAGAGTACGGGTCGGATTATATGGAAGGAGGCGGTCCCTCAAATACCCTGGGCCCGAGCCGTAAAGGGCTTTAAAGGTCAACACCAGCACTTTGAATTTGGCCCGGAACAGAACCGGCAGCCAGTGTAGTCGCCGAAGCAACGGCTCGACAGAGTCAAACCGCTGTGCCCCAGCAACCACCCGAGCAGCCGCGTTCTGTACTAGTTGTAATTTCCGGACCGTCTTCAAAGGCAGCCCCACGTAGAGCGCATTGCAATAGTCTAATCTAGATGTCACTAGGGCATGGGTCACTGTGGCCAGGTCCGCACAGCTCAGGTATGGTCGCAGATGTCAAACGTTGCCCCTGTTTAGGTGTTATCTATCAGTTGCTGCCACTCCTTGTCTTGGAATTTGAAAAGGAAGAGGAGAATGGACCAGAAGAGAAAGCGTAAAGGAAGTGTCCTGCATAGATCCTTTTCCCCTGTCAACCTGTCGCCTGAGGCTTTCATCTCAATCAGTCTTGGGAAATGGGCTCTCCCTGGTGGTAACAACTGTTTTAAAAAAGCCTGGGATAAACTAGTGCAATGTTCTTCAACCTTGGGGTTGGGACCCCAATGGGGTCACAAAGCCTCAGTTGTGGGGTCACGGCAACTTACAGGAATGAAAAAGGTTGAAGACTGCTAGACCACCAGATCAAGGAGGAGGCATCTGATGTACCCCTTCAAGTACCAGGAGATAGTCCTGCTCAGGTTCTTAGCAATTGGGCTACAACAGCTTTCACAACAGCTTTTTCACAGGCTCATGGTACATTTTCGGCTCTCTCTGATAAGCTCACCCGCTCCTCCCGGCTCTCTCTGCCGCTCACCCGTTCCTCCCGCCCAGCGTTCCGGCTGCACGACAACGCTGGCCACAATGCACCATGTATGTGGGAATTCCATTTGCCTGTCAAAGCCATTTGGGGCAGCAAGTGGGAAAGGCTGCTTACATGGGATGTTGTGGTACCTGCAATACTTACTGCGCTGCCAGGGGACTTTGGGGATAGTCAAGGGATATGGTCAGGTCACATATCTTTGTTTGTAATTTGGGTTCAAAAATTCTGACTGATGAGCTAATCATGTGAGCAGTTCACAAGCAAAGATTCCGATGTTTCACCACCATCATCGGCCTAAACTGAACAGAACAATAGACCCTGTCCATGATAATGGTAATACTGTATAAAATGCTTATCTACGGCTGAGTTGAAAGGGGGAGGGCTTGTTTCACAAACATGCACACACTGGTGATTCCAGTTCTGGGAGGCTGAAAAGAACAGCAACAATATTTTCAGTGTGAATCTTTCCTTGACTCCTAGCCAGTGGGTTGGCAATGTCATACTCTGCTATTTGGGGCGGGGTCATTATTTGACCTACACTATCATCAGGTAGGAATGCCCAAAATGGGAGCAGTTAGTGGTTTGTTGTTCCTCTAGGTAAGATGCCCACATGGAAAGGGGTAGAGGTTTAGAGATAGGACATGCTGCTGAGTTGTTCTGATAGACAATAAATGTGGACCAATACATATTCCAGATATGTCTCGTGTCCTCATTTGAATCTATGGCAATGCTGCATAGCCAATTAGATGTTAACAAATCTATTAATTTTTATGCCAATTAGATATTAACAAATGACATCATCATGCCATATTAATGTGTTGCTTTCACTCTGAATTGACTTCATGATGTCATGTTATTATCATGAAGTCAATTCAGAATGAAAGCAACACATTAACATGACATGATGCTGTCATTGCACATGCATGTGATTCCTGATGGCCTGTTTTCACTCAAGGGAAAGAAATGTAAAATAAACATTAAAATTCCATTTAAAATTATCTTATTGTCTCACAAAATTTAATTGTCTCAGACTTTGCATTCATCAGTATATACTGTATGATTTCAGGTGTATTCAGCTGAGGGATATTTTTAGATCAAGGCTTAAGTGGTGGCAATTAAGGAACCAATCAACTAGTAGGCTATACAGAAAAAACTAGAAAAAGAAGTTGATCTTTTTTAGGGCGCAATCCTAACCTGGAGTTAGGCCAGCACAGTTAGGCTAGCAAAGTTTGGCTGGCACAAAGAACACTGTAAAGAATGTTTGGACCCCTCTTGGAGTCAGAGAGGCCAGTACACAAGACATGCGCCATCCTCCCTGACTCCAAGAGGGGTCCAAACGCACTTTACAGTGTCCCTTGTGTCAGCCAAACTTTCCTGGCCTAACTGTGCCAGCCTAACTCCAGGTTAGGATTGTGCTGTTATTGACATGAGATAATAGCATGGCCAATTGTATAAAAATATAGTTTTCAAAGCCTGTCCCACAGTATCAAGTTGTTTTTCTTAAAAAGAACGATTTATCCCTGCTTAACCAGTCTATTTTAATTTTGATTTGAAATGCTTTTTCAAACATCAAAGCCAAAAGTGTAATAGTACCATCCATCTATAAAACAATAATCTTTTTTTCAACAAGGGGTATTGTTTGGACAATTATGGGAGGTTGGGCTGGATCAGAAAGCTATCAAGGGTTAATTAGATGAAATGAAAATTTAATTTAGCTTCATTGAATAAAAGGCATACCAGTTTACCATTTGGAGCATTGCAAAAGCATTTTCTTTTATATCAACCTCCCCCCTGCCAAGCCTCTTTTGATGTATTTAATTGGTCATGAACCACCAAAACATGGAACAAGAGATTTTTCACTTTGGCATCTCCATGCCATCATTACAGACGCACTGTGCTTTATTGACCTTGGCATGAAGGAAGTTGCATGGAAGGGAAGGAAGCCTTTATACTTTATTACTTCCCCCCAAGTACATTATCCTAAATTATAGCAAGCTACTCTCCGTAAAAGCTGAACAGCAGAAGCCAGAAATATCAGTTGACACTTCAGTCCATTTAATACACCTTGCTCCCAAATTAAATTATTTCCACTGAGAACGTTATTGGGTTATTTCAAGGGCCTTTAATATCTGTCCTAGGCATGGTATTACTCAAAGCCTTCTGTAAAGTCACTAACATTTACACGTTCATCTTTGGTAATGCGAGTAGCCTATGATTCCCTTATGGCTGGCTGCACTATTCATAACATGAAGAGAAAGGTGTCATGGACATGCTGAGATGAGGCAGCCAATGTAGAAATAAAATTAAATCTATTTTAAGGCATGGGGAAAAAATAATATATATATAGAGAGAGAGTGAAATCCAGTAGGATGAAGAATTCTCATTTTTCCCATTGTGATAATGTGATACTAAAATACAGTTGCAGGAATGTAAAGTTTTGAAAATAGCAATGTATCTTCATCATCTTCTATTTCTTCCTTCCATTTTCTTCATTAGTATTATCACCATTATGAAAAAACATTATTGCAAGGAAGACTATAACTAGGGTTACCAGATACAAACTGGGACAGAGTGCCTATACCTTTAACCATTGTATAGAAAAGGGAATTTGGGCAGGTGCAGCTCATCATGGAAGGGTTTCAGAAGCCGCACCTGCCAAAATTCCCTCTTCTATACAATGGTTAAAGGTATCAGCACTCTATCCCAGTTCGCATCTGGCAACCCTAACCCTATAACAAAATGCTGTAGTGTATTCCCAGCCCCAAAAGAGTTATTTGATCCAGGCCTCCGGCCAGCATTGAACTGGAAGCCTATCTACTGTTCAGTTCTCACCTGGGGAGTGTCTGGGGAGTGTCACCTGGGAGGCAGAGGAAAAGTGAAAAGCATTTTATTCTTTCTTATTCCTTCCCTTGAGATATTGTTCAAGTGTGCAAAATAATATTCAAGTGTCAGGTTTGGAGCTAGGACTATACATTTCCGCATTATAGCTTCAACTGGATTCCCAGAGTAATTGTTTTATTGCTACATGCATACCAATGCTAGATGGTGTGATTCTAGCGAGTGCGAAAGGGGGGAAGGTGTCCTTTTCTCTATCTTCCTTCTCCTCCAATATGCCTGTATAAAGCCAGAGGCGGAAGGAGGGTGCCGCGGGGGAGGCGAGTGCAGCAGGCGCTGGCTGTGGCAGCAGCACAGAAAAACCCATGAATTTTGGGGGCCCGCCACCCTCCCTTGCACTCAGATCACTTCCTAATGGAGCGATTCTGGGCACAGGGAAGTGTGGCCGGACAATGCATGGGGTGGGGTGGGGCGGGGCGGCCATGCTGGGGGAGTGGTGTCATCACCCCACCCCAGGCATGCTGCGAGCCGAGAATGGCTCTATATAGAGCAGGTAGAGCAGTTTGTTTTAAGCAACAGGGTGGGCAAATGGAGCAAGGAAGGGGGAGGTTAGGGTTAGGGTTAGGGTCATCAGCTCACAGCAGCATCAGCTCACACCCCCTCCTATCCCAATTCCCAGGCCTGATCCACCAATATGGAGCAATGCAGATTTTATCCAGCAATGGAGTTTGTGCAGGTCCGAGTTGCCCCATAGCGGCAGCTGGGGCTTACCCCAGGGAAAGAGGACAAATTTCCCACCGGCTACCCACCACGGGATGCAGCGGAAGCCGTGCTGGTGCTACTGCATGCGCATGGGGGAATTTGCCCTGGATTGTGCTATAAATCTTGGGAAACGAGTGACATTGCTGGGACCACACGCAGCACTGCCATCATTATGCAAGCAATATCCTCTGCTTGTTTGTGTCCTTTGTGCCTTCCTGGTCTTAGTGACTAAACCCCAGACAGCTGCATTTTCAGGGGTGCTAATCATCTCCTTTTGCATGCCTGACTGGTGTTTCCAAGTTGCTATTCAAATACAAACTACGGTCATGTCGGCTTTGCCCTGGTACTCTGGAAATGTGTCACTTTTGCTGTGCTTTGGTCCCCAAAGTCTTAAGAAGTAACATTGATTTTCACAATCCTTTTGGCCAGTGCCACAGCTCTGTAAATGAATATGGTTCCTCTGAGAATTCAAGGCAGTGACAGGTTTCCCCAGCTAGAGACTTGGGCCCTTTATTTATTCCTCCTCAGAACAACTGTGGATGTGTTTTCCTTTAATCTGGCAGTGGTGATGCAGAATGCCAGTGAGATGTGAAATGAGTCATCCCCCTTCCAACCTTCTTTCAGGTAATTAGTGGGAGCATCAAAGGCTTGCTCTGCAGGGATGTTCAGGTAACCATGCAGATTGGGCTAACTGCAGGTATCTCTGGGTACTCGATGTGGTGCTTCAACACTTCCCCCAGCCATAATTATTTCCCCAAGTTTTCACATGTGTTCGAAGTACCACAACGGTCCCTTTTTCTGAAGAAGAAAAGACAAGAAAAAGAAAAACACCACAGTCTGGGAAAAATTGAGTTGTTATTTTTCCAGGTAATTATTTCATCATATTTATTACTTAAACTGACTCGAGAGAACAAGAGCAAAAAAGCAGCGTTTCACCAGTTACTTGCCTGACAGCTTGAAGAACGCTATTGTGAGGGGAAATTTTCTTTTAACATCACAGCCCTGACAGCCACAAAGGCTGCTTGACAATCTTGATAGCTCTATTTATGACGCTACATTATCCTGCAACAGTCAGAAATGCGAGTTCTCCTAACCAGTCTAGGCATGAAGAGAGCATTGAGGATGTTTCTCTGTCTCTTCTTCACCCACTCAAGCCAAGGAGAAAAAGGCACAGGTGCAGGCCAACCATTAGACCCGGGTAAGGTAGCTCAGACAGATGTACAGATGATTAAAGACTGACATTGTGGACCATTTGAGAGGTTCAAATTAGCTGACTATTAAATGCCAAGATTTAAAAAAAAATTATTTTATTTGATGCATTTTTATACTGCCTTTCTCCAGATTTCACTGGACTCAAGGCGGTTTACATGGGCAGGCTAGGCTGTTCATAAACCCCATTTTTCAATTGGGGTTTTTACAACTGTTGTCCTATGTACCATTCACAGAACCCTCAATTTCTTCAGATGTTTCCCTTTCAATGTGTGGTCATGATCCTGGCTGCACTCTTGCACCTTCTGAGCCTTCACAGTCCACCACAGATCACACTTTGGCCAGTTCTTTTGCCAGCTGACTCCTCCACACTCCTCCCATTCCTCCACAAGCTCGGTCAGTGACTTCTGGTCTCCCATCCAAGGCCGATCCAAGGCTGATCCTGCTTAGCATCTTCAGGCAAAGGCAACAGCTTAACTTCCAGACCACACTTCCTGCTCTGATGCATACCATCACTTGCCCCCAATTTTGCATAGGGCAAGGGCTTCACTGTGGCAGCTTCTGATTGGCTGCCGGGGCAGGGGGTAGTGTGGAGAGAGCTGTGCACTGCTTGCTCAGAGTACAGTTCTCCATTTTTTTGGCCCCCACCCTCACTTTCCCTAGGTTCAGTCCAAGATTAGCTGGTTGCCCTGTTTAGGGGGCCGGGTAGACATTTTTTGCTGCTACCTGGATTGGCTGAAGACTGGTGGTTTTTTCGGCTACCCTGGACTGACAAGAGTTGGGGGGGGCGTTGTTTCCTTAGTTATATGGGTCACTAGAGGCAAGTAACATGCTGCCCAGGTGGGTTAACAACTTTGGCATCCATCTGAGGTTGGCGTAGTCTGGGGAACCCCTGTGGAACCCCCCATAGATACGCATTCCTGGAACCCCTGCAGATACCAAATTCTGCGGGTACTGAAGCCTGTGAAATTCAGGCCCACCCCAGCCCTCCAAACCCAACCAGGGCTGAGCCCTTCTCTGAGCCAGAGGGCTTTCTGAAGCTCACAGAGGCTACATCCCCTTGACCTCTGTGGGCTTCAAAATGGTCATTTAGGCAAAAAAAAAATCATGTCCAGTTTTTGGTGAAAACCAAAGTGATTATAAGGCATGATAAGGCCCAGGGGAGCCCCAGAAGGGCACGGAGCACCGCTCTGGTTGGGGTCAGAGGATCCAATGGATTTTTAAATCCGCAGATTTCAATCCCACGGATAATGCAGCCCCACCTGTATTCTAAGGCTACAAATCTATTGACATCTACTCAGAAATAAGTCCCATTGAATAAAGGGAGGCTTTCTCCAGCGCAAACATGCATAGAATCTGGCTACTTGAATTATTATTAATTTTGGTGCATGCATACATTGTATGAAGCTATTAACATTGTAGAACCTCTCAAACAAAATGCACATGATGGTTTTCTTACAAAATGACCAGGTTTCATGACAGTAGCCTTCGAACTGCTTGCTGGAGGACAGACTCTTCTGAGCCTATCAGAAGAGAAAACTAATATGATAATGGGTACGTTTGCATGGCTTCACAAATAAATGAGGAATCATTGTGCGCCACTATTATTTCTTGCTTTTCTAAATTGACCAGAAGGAAAGGCGTAAATGTTAATGCAAATCTGATGGTTCCATTTAGTCGTACTTGGATTGCATGGAGAATGAATAAAACAGTGGCTCCGAATGTCCTACTTAGATGTTGGGACCTCTGTAAGTGCTGGAGTGGGCAGGGCCTGGGGCTGGGGAGGGTGTCTGACAGTGCCACAGCAATCGCAATACTGCAGGCACCCTGTGGGTTCTTCCTTCATAGTGGGGATTTGTGTTGACCTCTAGCAAGTTCTGGGAGGCCGCGGCCCCCTCTATGAGCCTCCCCAATAAGGTAAAAAGTCCGCAAAAAGAGGAAGTGCTTTGCGCATGCAAAATGGGGCTTTTTACCTCATCAGATTATTTTGCTCTCCAGTAACCACAGTATTCATAAGAAAAAGCATACGTAAGTGCCTCGCAGGATGAATTTAACAATCCCTGTACAATTGAGAGAAAATATAATTATTAGCTTTGGAAGATGAATAATTTTTGTTCAAATTGTTTAGATTTGCCTAGACCTCTTTCCTCTCATTGAATACATTTCCTTTTCAGGTTTTCTTTACAGTGTCTGAAGCCTCAGTTTGGGACGAGTCCAAAAAAGAAAAGAAAGAAAAAATTAAAATAGCTATTTATATGCAAATATAGGTTGCATCCTGCCTTTCCCCATGTACTAAAAGTATTAATGAAAAGAAATCAGAGAGAACATTATTCCACAATTACATTATAAAAAGAGTTAATTTGGAAACCATTAATTTATTTCCCTTTGGTTTCTGCATTGTTCACCCGCAGGCTAACCAGTCCAAAGCTATAAAATGGGGCACTTGAGGCTTCTGAGGAAGTTGTAGTAACAATGTTTATGCCAAACCACCAGGCTCGCTTTGGTGAATTGGTAGTCCCAAGCCTTCCAAACAGCCCATAAGTACCAAGATTTAAAGCCAATAGTACAACCTCTATTCAGTGGCTGTCTGCCATATACTAAAGCATCACATGTTTGTTTGGCTGTATACCTAGATTAATAGTCAGCTCATTGGTGATTTATTCTGCTGTTCTGCTGTTCACAGGTTGACCAGAGATTTGGCTACACGTTCAATCACTTCACCATATGCTCAGTTGGCCTTGGGATGATATGCTGCTACCTGCCTGCCCGCCTGCCCACCTGCCCTTTGGCCTTGTGCCCATTTCCTGTGTCCATGTCTGGCCGCTCCAGGCTGCACTGCTGATAGGGGAAATACTGGAATAGCAACATCTGGAGACAGGGGTGAGTCTGGTTGAAAGCAGCTTTGGGGTCCTGAGCTGGAACTAATATGCGGTTGTTGGACGACTGAGACTTCCATTTACATGTTCTAGGAAATGGTTAGCAAGATAAACACGGAAGGTGACAGATTGGCACATTACATAGACACGGCCTCATTATAACCATCTCAACCCATTTTGCTTTGGACCAAGTTTATGTTGGAGTAACACTGGATATGAAGCTTGACTTAGACCAAGAATGTTCCTTTTCACTTAGAAATTCAGCCTGAGAAAAAGAAAAATAATTGTTCATGTAAAAGTTTAAGCAAGAGAACTGAATCAGGCTGAATGATAAAACATCTATAGATATCATGTATACATCTAAGATGGTATCGAAAGAAGTCATGCCTAACTTCAGTTGAACTGAATGGAATGGGCAGGCCAATCCTACCTAAATCCCGTGCAGCGATACAGCAGCACCCATGTGCACCTTTATATCCCATGGGAGATTTTCAGCTGCTGGAGGTCTCCATGGGGTAAGGGGACACTTGTCCCCTACTGCCAATCCTGCTCCCTCCTGGGCCTGATTCCCTCTTCCTTCTTGCCCCATTCTGCTCACCCCGTTCCCTGTTCCGACCACTTCCGCCCCATTCAAGCCCCTTCCCACCTCCCTCCAAACTCCCACGTGGGCTTACCTGCTCTGGCGGGTTTCACCTGTGAGCGAGAGGCTGCTGTGCCTCTTTGTGACTGCCATAAAGCAGCCGCTGCCAGTTAGGCAGGCAGGGGAGGGGGGAGGGTTTAGTGTTAAAATTAGTTACAACTGGGCAAAGAGGCACCTTTTAAAGTGGTGTCCTCTTATATTTTTCCAATGGTGGTTGTTGGTTGTCTTTGCAAACTACATTTTGTTGAAAAAGAGGCATATCATATTGATAATAATGTTAATAGGTTCTTAGGGCCCAATCCGATCCAACTTTCCAGTGCTGATGCAGCCATGCCAATGGGGCGTGTGCTGCATCCTGCAGTGGGGGAGGCAGTCATGGAGGTAAGGGTATATTTGTTCCCTTACCTCAAGGCTGCATTGCTGGAAAGTTTGGTAGGATCGGGCCCTTAGCCTTTCAATACAACACCATATTCTTAACCACCAACTTCAGGTATACAATGGCACTATACCCCAGTCTCCAGCCAGCGGTTACTGCTTCCAAATCTCTCCTACTAGACAAGTAGTTCTTAAACATTTTAGCACAGGGACCCACTTTTCAGAATGACAATCAGTCTGGGACCCACCTGAAGTGATGTCATGGCTGGAATGTCACAGTGTCATTGTGATGCCAGAGCCTGCTGCTTTCTTGAAAATGCAGCAATACGTTGGGTTATTTCTCAGTCATTTTCCAATAGCCAAGTGAATCAGAAAGAAAAAAGCCTATTTGCAACTTTGATACAAGCAAAACAACCACACAGTCCTCCCCATTTCCAATATCCTATCTTCCCATATTTTCGATATGGCTGCAGTAGGTGCTTTGCAACCCACCTGACGTTGGCTCATGACCAGAGGCGTCATCCTACCAGAACGGGGCAGGACTCTTCCGGGCGCAGGGAGGCGTTGCCGGGCGCTGCAAGGGGGCGGGGAACTACAGCTCACCCGTCCGTCCCTGCAGTGTTCCGGATCCTGGCGCCAGCAGCGTTCCGGTTGCTGGCGCCAGTGAATGACGTCACTGCTCATGACCACTGGTGGGTCCCGACCCAGAGTTTGGGAACTTCTGTACTAGACTGTAATTTTGTGGTTTGAGAAACAAAACTCCCCTGAAGTCCATTCCTTTAAATATTAAGGACAAGCCACTTAGGATCCAAACAGTAGTGCAGTAAAACAGAAAGGAGGAGGTAGCAATTGGCAGGTGTGTCAGATCATATTCAGAGTTTTGAGATTCTATCCTAGAGATGAGAAAAAATGAATCATACAGCTCTTCTGTTCTTCTTAACTGAGCCTGAAGTGAACTTTTACAGGGAAAATGTTCTGATATTTCCCTCAGGGCAAATTGAACAGAAACCTTTTGTAAGAATACTGAAAATCCCTTTAGCCTGAACTATACAAGGAATACACTACACCAGGCACTAATCAATGTCTAGGACAGGGGTCTTCAAACTACAGCCCAGGGGCCAAATTTGGCCCACCACAAAATTTTATCTAGCCTGCAGCAACTTAAAATATTAGACATTTTTCCTCATTATATAGCATTTCTCAGTTTAAGCATGGCGTTGTTTGTTTGTAAATGCCACGTTTCTCTTTTGTTCTGAATCATATCATGCGGATTTCAAAAAGGATCCAGGTAGAACTTATTTGTTCATTTAAATTTCATTCATTCATGTATAAAACAGATTTTTTTCGGCCCATGAAAATGTGTAAAATATATTATGTAGCTCTCGTACTATAAAGTTTGGAGATCCCAGTCTAGGAGAAGAGTTAAATTCTTTGGTATGACAGATTCTGCATTGCTTGCACTCAGTCTGTCTATAAGCTGAGATGAACCCTCAACAGCAGAGGGTTCTGTGGCTGAGAGTGCAATCCTAACCGAGTTAGGCCAGCAAAGTTTGGCTGGCCCAAGGGACACCGTAAAGTGCATTCAGACCACTGTTGGAGTCAGGGAGGATGGTGCATGTCTGTGTGCTGGCCCCTCTGACTCCAAGAATGGTCCAAACATACCTTACGGTGTCTCTTGTGCCGGCCAAACTTTGCTGGCCTAACTGTGCCAGCCTAACTCCAGGTTAGGATTGTGCCCTCAGTTTTCATTTGCCCTGTCTTAATGCTTCAAATGCACAGAATTATTAGAATATATTCATTTGTTTTTATCCTGCCTTTCCTCCACAATCATGAGTGCCCAAGGCAGCTTACAGAAAATCAAAATAAAAACCATCAACATAAAAACAATGCCAAAAAAGCCAGAGGCTGCAGCACAAAAAGCATCAGCAGTACCTAAAAATATAGGCACATAAAACAATGTAGCAGCTCAGAAATATAAAAGCAGCAAGACACCATGATAGAACTAAGACAGCCATCCATCAGGGGTGGCACTAAAAGTAGATATAAAGCATGGCAAAACCAAGACAAAATGGAACCCCCTGGCACTACACAGATGAAACGGGAATGTTTTTAGCCCCTGCCAGAACACTTCAAGGGCAGGGGCTGTTCGTAATGAAAGGGAATCCCATAACTGTGGCGCCACAACTGAGGGGATCCTACTCCTTGCTTGTGCCCCTTCAATAGAGGGGGGGTTGGCACATGCATCGGGCCCAGTGATGTCATTCAGGGGGAACGGACCAGAACGGGCGTTCTGGATCCTAACGGGCTCCGTGGCTGGTTCCGGGTTCCCGACAAGTGCCAATCAAAAGTGAGTTCCTGTTCCTAAATCATTTGAATGACACCACTGATCGGGCCCCTTCTGACAATCTCAGGGAGCAGGTGGAACAAGGGGGAGAAGGTGCTCACTCAGGTGATCTGGTCTTGAGCTGTGAAGGGCTTTAAAGGGCAAAACCAGCACCACGAATTGGGCCCAGAAGGAAACCAGTAGCCAGTGTCATCACCGAAGCAGTGGTCCAACAGAACCAAACTACCAAGTTCTGCTGACCTACATCTCAGATAGGAAAGGAGTGAGTTCTGAGAATCTTCGTGTAATTGCCTCTGTATGGCCCTGTTTAAGGACGTTGCCCCCTACTTATTTCACTGTGGCATCTACACGTTGGTTTTTACTCTATGCCTTTTGTTCATGACACTGTCCTTTCACATTCCAAATGTGTTAATGTGTCTAAGGGCATGATCCTGTCTCAACCTTGGGCCAACACATGTTGCTTGCTTTGGCCCAATGCAGTCGCAAAAGTGCCACAAGGCACTTTCTGCGCTACAAAATTGGGCTTTGGGCTGATGCAAGCAGCAGTTTGGCTCTGCAGGGCAGGGGGAAGGCAGGAGGGAGGCGGGGAAGGCAGAACAGGGCAGGGGAGCGTGGGGAGGGGCCAGATCCTTACCCCCATATCCAAGGCCACGTAGTCCCGCTCCAGGCCGCTCAGAATTGCACCTGCAGTTTAGCAGGCGCAGATCCAAGCAGCCCCACTAGTCTTCCTGGAGCTTCTGCCCTGCAGTGAGATGCCGTCTCCTATCCTATCCTGGGTAGGATGCAGCGTAGGGGCTGGCCTCCTCCTGCGCAGGACTGGATTGCGTTGCCCACGTCTTCGAAGCCAACACATTCTACTGACTGCTTTTCACCTTCCATTGTTTTTCAGGCTAATAAGGTTAATTTCGGCACAGTCTTATGTTGAGAAAAGAAGTACGATTCATAGGAATGCTCCTTTCGGGCATCTTTTCCCAGATGATGATCTCTTTCTGCCATCTACTGTTGTAGGAAAGAACAGCAAGAATCTTACATTAATGCTGAATGGTTGTTAAAGGAATTAGTGTTCACACTGCAATCTCTTGCACACTTGCTTGGGATTAAGTCCTATTGAACTCAGTAGTTCTTGTGAGCAAATATGCATAGGATCAGACTGTATCCTCTTTGAATGCATTGTAAGACACATAATATCTTATGAGGTCTCAAGCATCCACACTTGCCTATTTTCTCCCCTATATACTGTATTTCATTGTGTTTATTTACTAAGCATATGAATTCACCCCTGCCCAACAAAGACAACCCTGTGGGTGGAAACCGACTTTATTCTTTCAGCATTGATTATGGTACATTGCTGTTTGGCACAGTCTAAAAACTTGAGCACCATCCATCTGTGGAAAGGAGGAGAAAAGCTGTCCCAAATCAGCAGCTCAGTACTAAGGTCATGATCTGCTGACACTTACAGTCCTGGAGCAGTTAAATGCACATGATCAGTCTGCAAATGGCAGCCACCTGTTCATGTTGCCTATGTACTGGTGATAAGCAGGTTGTTTGAATCATCCCCAATGGCAAATGGCCCAGTAATTGCTCTACCTGTGCTTAGAAGGTTTGTAGTGGGGAACAAAATGGGGTTTCCACATCTGGTGAGTGATTCAGATGGTGTACTAGCAGATGGTGTTCCATGCTAGGCATGGAACTCCATTCACATGAAACTGCCATGGGCACAGGGAATGAAAATCAATAGAAGAGGTGTGTGCATCATTCCTTACCCACAGGCATTAGATACTGTTCCAGCAATAGTGCCTCTAATGTCCATATATATACAACAGTGAAGGGGAACCTTTTGGTTGGCTGTGTCAAAAATGCCTAATTTGACTCTGGTGGTGCATCACCTCCCACCCCCCAACAAAAGAGAAACAATTATTTACATATTCATTTATTTTGAAAATACAGTCCGATCATGTGTGGGGTTATGCAGTATATAAAGAAACATCGAATCATTAACAAAAATCAAATCCTTACAAAAATAAACTTAGTTGTTTTTGGATGTTGGTGAACACTGGTGTGTCACCCAAAATGTCATGGCGTGTCATCTTTAACACACATGTCATAGGTTCGCCATCGATGACATACAATGTCATCTGTATGGCAAGAAGAAGATATAATTTATCTACCAGTTCAACAATAATGCATCTGTTGCTGCTGCTGCTGCTGCTGCTGCTGCTGCTGCTGCTGATGATGATGATGATGATGATGATGATGATGATGATGATGATGCCACCTTGGGTTTCCTTCAGTGTGAAAGTTGGGATAAAAATATTGCAAATAAAAATACCTATCCTCAGCTGAAAAAAAGCTTGGGTAAATCTTGCCTTAGTGAGCTGCAAACAGATCTTCTGGCTGGTCAAAAAGGTTATGAACAAGCCAGTTCCCTCTCATCTACCCCTAAGAGCGCAATGCTGACCTGGAGATAGGCCATCAAAGTTTGGCCAGCATAAGAGCCACCGTTAAGTGCATTTGGACCCCTCTCAGAGTGAGGGAGGATGGCATACATCTCTGTGTTGGCCTCTCTGACTCCAAGAGTGGTCCAAACATACTTTACGGTGTCCCTTGTGCCGACCAAACTTTGCTGATCTAACTGTGCCAGTCTAACTCCAGGTTAGGATTGCACCCTAAGCTCAGCCTGTATAGACTGTTGTAAATGCAACGTACAGCACTTTGTATGTTGGAGTTAGTAGCACTTGCGGGAGGACCTGCAAGACCCAGCCAATGCCAGGCATTTTCAGTTCTGAGCTGGGCAGTGCAGGGGTAGGGAAGGGTGGGCCAAGAGCAGGGCGGGGAGGAATGGGACAGGGGAAGAATGGGGAGGGGTGGGTGGTTCGGGCCTGGGAGGGCGAATCAGCAATGCTGGTATATGTCATATCTTATTCCCCTTCCAGCGTCCAATCCGCCAACATAGATTCACTCAGATTTGTACCAAAAATTTAGCAGGCGCAGGTCCAAGTATACCCATTGCCGCAACAGTGGCTTTCCCTGGGGGAAGGGAACAGTCCTCTTACCTCAAGAAAACCTCCAGACTGTAACATTCCCCATGGGGTACAATGCAAACAACACCAGCCCCATTGCATCAGCACTGGGGAATTTAGTAAAATTGGGCAGCCTGGCTGCAATCCCATACACACTTTTCTGTACGTTTCCCTGAGTTCAGTGTCACTGACTTGTGAGAAAACATGCATAGGATTTGCTGTTAGTCGTTTGATGACAAGTTCATCTTGTCAGAATGAAAGGGCTATTATTAATGAGCACTCTGCAACCAAAAAGAAAAGAAAAGCTGGAACTGAAGTGTATTAAAATATCCCCTTCACGATGCCTAGCTAATCAATCCTTTATTGATTGCTTCCCATTCAATCAACAACTGACGAATAGTCCCACAAAGATGTATGGATCTGATGTGGACTGGAGCTAACACAGCTGTATTTTCAGCTGCTACTGTGAACATCTGCATAATAAGGTCCCAAGTTCACAGCAAGAGTTTGACCACCCACTGAGGGGCATCCTGTTCAATTATGGATTATTGTGCTTATGTGCTGAATTGTGATGGGGAGTATGACCTGATGAGGCTGGGGAATGCCTCTCTAAAGACTTCCTCTTAAACCTCCCATTTGGAAGAAAGTTCATAAATGAATGCATTAACGATGTTGACCTTCAGCAGGAAAAAAATGAGATCGTTCCTCTTCCCTCAAACACATCTCTGACTTTGACCCACCAGATAATACCTGGTCATAGGTACTTGTTAGATTAGGCTATTGTTAGAATGTGGTTTGGGCTTCAGGGGGTCCTTTTTTTTTGCACTCGGTGCTCCGAACCCATAACCTTTGCACATGACTTTGCTGCACTGTTGCCATCTACCTGTACACTCATTGGGCAGGTGGTGTGGGCTGATGGTTGAGTTGCTGGTACTGCCTGAGGCTAAGCAGGAGAAGCTGTGGTCTATTTTTCGATGGGAGAAGGAACGCCAGGCTGTGAAAAGCTGAAGTACCTGTTGTGACAGAACGGGGTCACTGCGGGAATGTTGTAAGAAGGCCAGCCGGCAAAAGAGTGGAGTATGACCTTGAGGACCTGTCCAGGCTGGGTTTACGATCACCTGTCACCTGGCCAGAGGAGAGAACCACACTGTGAAGGCTACATCTGGGACTGAGGATTCTGTGAATTGCAGAATACTGTATAGTTGTAAAAACCCCATTGAAAAATGGTGGTTTAGACTAGCCTGCCCATGTAAGCCGCCTTGGGCATTTGCATTGGCATGGGAAAGGTGGGGTATAAATTCTTCAAAATAAATAAAAGTAAATAACTATGAGTAGGGCAAAAACAGCCATTCTTTGAAAATTAAAATGAAGATGCCCTTTCTAGACCTTTGTCCACCAATCAGAGCCACAATAATCGTGGTGGACAAAAGGGCTGAGAAAAAGCAGCTAGAGTCAACAGCACCAACATCTGAGAAAGTCTAATTTAAAACTGCATGTCAAGTTCTACAAACAGTTATGGAAGTACCATGTCACCCAATGGTACAGTGCAGAACGGACACTATATGTACACTTGTTCTTGGACTTCTAAGTCTTGCCTTCTCTTCCAATGCAGCAAGAGGAAAGCAAACAGTTAAGATTTTCCCTACAGCAAGCTATGAAGCTTACCTTGTTAAGAGTACAATCCTAATCTGGAGTTAGGCTGGCACAGTTAGGCCAGCAAAGTTTGGCCATCACAAAGGCCACCATAAAGTACATTTGGACCACTCTCAGAGTCAGGGAGGATGGTGCACATCTGTGTGCTGGCCTCTTTGACTCTGACAGTGATCCAAACATACTTTACAGTGTCCCTTGTGCCAGCCAAACTTTGCTGGCCTAACTATGCTGGCCTAACTCCAGGTTAGAATTGGGCCCAAAATCTATCATGGGAGAAAGTTACATGGCTTGTCCATGCACATTTGGGTGGCATATCCAGGCACGAAGATAGAATATTTTGACGTCTGCAGTGTTGACCTTTAAAGCACTCACAAAACCACTACTATCTTCCAAAAGACAAGAAAATTGAAACGGAAATGAAATGGCAAGAAATAGACTTTGGTATATTCTGAAATTGACCAGGTTTCTCCTGAGGTGTAATCTGTCAGGTTTTAAGTGACTTGGGAAGCAATCAGATGGACCATTTCCTGAAACTGTTTGTATTTAAATTGAGTTGTTTTTTTTTTAAAAAAAAACACCCCAAAAGAATCTGTTATGGACCTGAAACTCCTAGTACAGGACAATATTTCCTGAAGTGACATTTACAAGTATAAACCAGTTGAAGGTACAATTCAGTCACCAAAGTCTATGGACTGGGATGTCGTAAACACAGAAAACCCTGCAGGGTAATTCCTCTTGATGGTGAAGAAACTGACAGAGCTTCACCCAGTGCGGTCAGCATATCAGATTGGCAATTTCTGCTCTAAATGAAGAGTCTTTGGGAAAACAATTGTAGTGACAATCACAGGGAAAGAGAATGCCGACCAATATCCCACTCTTCCTATTCTTAGTCATTGCATCATTTCTGAAGACATTTGAGCTAATTTCTGCACTGCACAGCGTTCACAATTTAGCAGCCATTTCTAATGCTGAAAAGAATAAATGGCTTAAATTTCTTCAATTTTCGCATGTGGGTATTTTTCACTTGAAAGTGCCAGATGATTAGAGACAAAAACAAAAAACATTTTAAGAAAATAGGTTCTGGATCACACATGGCTGCTTCCCTCGCCTGCACACACACACACAGATACACACATGTTCAATAAAACTGAAGGCACAAGCCTATGCATGTCTACTCAAAAGTAAGTCCCATTGCGTTCAGTGGGGTTACTCCAAGGATAATGGGTATAGGATTGCAGCCTGAATCATTTTTAGTTGTTATTAATTTTAGAAAAAAGGTAACAATTATGTGTGCATAAATCACAGAATATCACATATGCTGTATCACATATAGGATATAGATCATAATGCACAATTTGTGTAAGCAGAGTGGTTCCTTCTATATCAGTCGAAAGAGAATATGACTCTAATTCAGCACTGAGAACCATTTATCAGTGAACCTTTTGGTGTTCTTGGATTTTTGCTTTCAGACCTGAGCCAAATCCATTATTTTCAGCAAATAAAATTGATTCAATGGTGCACATTTGAATTCAAAGTAGTTTCAACTTATTTGTGGATTCAGACACACACACACACACACACACACACACACACACACACACACACACACACACACACACACAGAGAGAGGAGTCCAATCCTATCCTTCCTTCCCCTGCCCTGCTGGTGCAGCAATACCAAAAAAAAGGCACGTGGTATCCAGCAGGGGAAAGGGCAAATCAGGAGGTTCAGAGGTGCAATGGGATTTAATCCAAGGAAAGATAGGGGACGAGTCTGAAGAAAGAGAGTGGGGAGGCTGCAGGGACAGGGGACAGGATGCATGCTGTCGCCACCAGATCCACCCCTTTCTCTACCCAGTTTCACCCCTCCCCAATCCCATCCCACCCCATCTGTACTGCTTGACCCATTGCCTTACATGCTCCAGCAGGCAATGGGAAACCTGAACATATGTGGGAAGGCTCCAGCCTTTCTGCCAGTATCCCTGGTAGCAGAATACTGAGTGCACTGCTGGAGCACCTTACTGGTGCTGTCCTGTTTAAGGCCCACCCCACCCCGCCTTTACTGGGCCAGTGCAGTATCCAGGTTGCCTGTTTCTACCTGCAGCTCCACTGTAAATGAAGCTCTTCTAGCACTGCAGACCTTCATCGTCAGAATGAAGATCCCACTGGTCTGTTTTACAAGCTCTAATTCTCAATGGTCACCTTGATATACCAGCTAGATTTTCTTCTGCTCCTGACTGAGTTTCTCTGCCCTATTATTTTTGCTGTTGTCTTGGCTCTCATTGTTGGTCCTTGACAGGGTAGCACAGTGGTCAGGGAACAGGGGTAAATTACCCCAAATGGGGTAAAAATGAAATTCCTGGGGGTAATGGACAGATAGGAGTATGCCCCGCCCCCTTTTCCCTCATCCTTCCTTCATGACCAACGTTCTTTCTTCTGACCAATGGGAAGTTCCTCTCACACTTGATGGATTTCCCTTGCTTCCAATAGGAGATTAGAAGCGGCAAGGTACTTGGCCCCAATAGGCAGCGTTCCCCTCCTTTCCCAGGCGGCGAAGAAGGCCGTGGTTATCGATCCCGCTGCTGGTAGAGGGAGAAGGAATCACCAGCAGAGAAAATGGCGGCCGTGGCTGCAACTGCGGCGGTGCCGGGTGATGGGGGAGCCGGCGAGGCCAAGCCTATTCCGGGCAGTGAGGCCGGCGCAGACCCGTTCCTGGCTGGTGCACGTGTGTGTGTGTGCGTGTGTGTTCAGAGGACTTCTGTGGACGTGCCTCTTTGCTTGTGAGCAGCTAGGGCTCTCCCTGGGTTTGCCTTGTCTTGCTGACCCAAGGAGTGGGGCAGGCGGGCAAGCGAGCGGGGGGAGGGCTGGGGTGCCTGCGCCTGTGCAGGGAGTCAGGGACACAAAGAGAGGCAGGAGGCAACGAGGCAAGGCGAACATCAGAAAACAAACACAAAATCAGAACTGGTGTTGAGGGAGGGAGGGAGGGCGGGCGGGCTGGCCGGGCAGCCGGCCCCAATCTGAATTCATTATAGAGAGAAATCTTAAGTCCAAGCACCTAAACCTGCTGTCAAAAAGGTAAGCTAGTTGTAACCCAGAAGGGTTGGATTCTATTCTCTCAAGGTCTGCAAGTATACCCAAACGCTTTACAACTTCATATTTACATAGCATTAATTAAGCTCATTAATTAATCAAATAAAAAGCAATGGGTTCCAATATGTAATTTTTTTTCTTTTGTTCTGGCGGGGGGGGGGTAATGTCAAGGGGGTAACGTCGGCGTATCTAAAGATATTTTGGGGTAAAAGGTAAAAAAGTTCCCTGACCCCTGGGGTAGCAGGTCAATGCATGAGTCAATTACGCTTTGCCAGGCTGCACAGGTACTGCAGGAGAGCATTCAGCATCAATGGCAGCTGTTTGACCACACTGGGCCTGTAAGATAGTTTTGGGAAAACAAAGGGACCGTTGACCTTCTTGCATCAATTGTTTCTGGGCTCCTGGAGACCAATGGTATGACCTTCTCATTCAGGACAGCAGTTTATAAGAGAGGAACTGCAAGACGGCTCAACATTTAATACAGTTAGGGTGCCATCCAAAAGTGGCGCTGGGCCACTTGTGTAGCAGGCAGCAGCGTCGGTCCAGCAATGCTAAGGATTGGTGCCAGTAAGCTGACCCCACAGTGGCCCAGTTCAGCCAGTGCAGGGCCTTTTGTACTATATGGGGAAAATCAGGAGCGCACAAGGATTGGGGCCAAATACCTTTACTTACAGCGCAATCCTAAACCCCGCGCAGCGTCAGTGAAACAGGGTTGCACTGACGCTGCGCCCTTAGCGCCAACACGGAAGCACCGATCGGCACCCCCGTGTCAGCGCTAAGGCAACAGGACCAGCGCTGCAGGCAGCACTCGCCCTTCTGCATCCGCACTGGGCCTCTCTCACGCTGACCAAAGCCAGTCGGTGTGAGGGAGGCTCCATGCGCGGCATGGGGATTGGAGAGAGGGAGGGAGGTGGGGGCGGGACTTGGGAGTGACGTGGGTGGGCTTGGCCACCTCCTAAGCCCGTCAGGCAGGCTGCGTGGCCCCGATTCGGGCTGCGCTGTCCCCTTGGATCTGCACCTGCTCTTTAGTGGGCGTAGATCTGAGGAGCACATAGGGGAGACTGGAGCCTCCCCTACGGTAAAGGAGCACACGGTCCCTTACTGCAGGGAGTCTCCAGCCTCCACCTACCCAGCGCTGGATAGGGTGCTGGCTGGCCGTCGCTCCTAACCCAGTGCTGGGTAGGACTGCACCCTTAGACTGCAATCCTATACACACTTACCTGAGAGTAAGTCCCATTAAGCTAAATTGGGCTTAATTCTGAGTAGACATGCATAGGATTGCACTGCCAATCCTTTGTAGGCATCGCACAGTCCAAACCTCCGTCACTTTTAATAACCCAGAGACGTAAGATTAGCCTTTTTGTTTCTCTTTTTCCTTTGTATTGTTTATTCTCTTGCTATAATAGTGATGTTTTGTTGTGATGCCACTAAAGATACTGGCCTGGTCTTTTTGGGGGGAAGGTGAAAGGGGGCAGAGGGAGGGTGCAACGGAGTGGAGGGAGGGTGGCCCCACAGGTGGGGTGGCTCAAGAAGGAGGAAGAAGCCAGTATCCGGCCATTTGAGATGCTCAACCCCGATCCTGGATCCAGGAAGACCCATTCAAAACCAGGCACCCTATGGGGTCATAAGTAAAACAAAACCTTTACTTGTCTTTCCTAAGCTGTCTGGTCCCCAACCAGCACATCACACACAGCAGAGGCTGGCCAAGGGTAGGATTGGGCCCTAAATTACTTTTTCTGGGATTATTTGGCCTTCTTTGTTTTATGGGCCTAAGGAGACTATGGCAATATTAGAATCAAAACATAGAAGTTCTCCTGCTGAATGAGACCATCACTCACTTGAACTCAGCTTCCAGTCTCCTAACCATGCCTATACGGGCGCCATGGGGAAGTATACAATAAGGACAAAATGGTGCAATCTATCTTATTCTGATGGTACATACATCTTCTGTATATGGAAAACTGAGGCTCAAATAGATACCCATCAGGAACATGTATTCTGTTCTTGTTTCCTACTAATCTAGTGATCTGGTAACAGTTTATCCAAACTGAGTTGAAATGAAGTGCTTTTTGGAGCACCTGCCTAACTCCAATCAATGTGTTTCCTTGGTCCTTAAGGATGTGAAGGGAAGAGCAAGAAAAACAAACGATATTGGCTTTGATTTGCTGGTTGTTGTTTTAAGAACAAATTGAATCTAGGATGCAAGCATCTCTTTAAGAAGGAAATACTTTTTTACCCATCAAGTAATTAAGCTGTGGAACTCGATGCCACAGAAGGTGGTGATGGCATCTGGCCTAGGTGCCTAATGGGATTGAACAGATTTCTGGAGGAAAAGTCCATCATGGGCTATAGGCCATGATGGGTTGTGCTACCTCCTTACGTTAATAGTAGGCTACCTCAGAATGCCATATGCAAGGGAGTGGCAACAGGATGCAGGCATCTTGTTGTCTCGTGTGCTCCCTGAGGTATCTGGTGGGCCACTGTGAGACACAGGAAGCTGGACTAGATGGGGATTTGGCCTGATCCATCAGGGGTCTTCTTATGTTCCTAAGGAAGATTCATAAATCCTCCTTACCCTCAAATATAGCAAAATGTTTCGCAAGTTACAATGTTCCTGAAATTGTTCAAGTCTTTCTTTTTGAAGAACCTACCATATGTTAAATTAATGATTGAAGACAAAGGACATTTACTTCTTATTTTCTTTGGCGCATAGAGTGAATGTGAGGTTTTGCCTCCTGCCAATTCCTGAATGTTCTTTTTCTCCTTTATGCTGTTTGACATCACCTTTCAATACACCGTCCAAATAGGGAATGGCATCTGACCTGTTCTACCCCGTGCCTCTAATTAATCAAACGTTCTATCTGTTACTGCGAAGGCAGCTACTGAGAAGAAATATGTCAAAACATAGCTCAGATGGAGACCAAGCCAGAACACTGCTACAGATATGCCCGCTCACTTAACTGGCTTGCTTTTCTTCACTTAACACTCCAAAATCACGCACACCCTTCTTGGTTATTTCCTTCATAGGGTGTTCATTAGTTTTAAAGGTGATGGGTGCACACCTTTGGCTCTGTCATCCTTGCCATTATTCATTCCCTTCTTCTTCCCTCTACACATGCAGAAAATTAGCTTTTCCTGTTTGGATTTTGTTTTGTTTTGTTTGAGGTAGCCATATATGAACTGAGAATCAAAAATCTAAAACTTGGATTTTGCAAAGATAAAAGGGGGTTGGATTTTAAAGGCAAACCCAGGTCATTACAACCCAGTGAATTCACTAATATATTTCAAATAAAGTTGTTTAATGAGTGCATCAAAGCCTATATTGTCTTTGAATAGTGTTTACAGATCGGTGCATCTGGATGCTACAAGGCTAATAGGGAACTAGTGCACTAGGTTCAATCCAGAAGAGCATTGGGAAATATCTGTATCTGAACCCCTTGAGTGTCACTACAACTGAAAGTAGACGATGATAAATGAGAAGTATTGAAGGTCTCACTCAGGATAAGGTAGCTTAGGACCCAATCCTGAAGCCGGTGGTGAGCTGGTGGTTTCGCAGACATGCTGTAAACCAGTGTAATTCAAACTGCAGATTGGGACCCACTTGGTGGGTCATGACCTGATGTCAGGTGGGTCACAGAAAGCTGGGAGCAGCCATCTTGGAAACTCCAGACCTTACTCTTGTTAGATTCCTTTTGTGAGTGTTAACAGTTTGAATTTTCAAGTGAGAGTTTTTTTAAAATTTTGTTTTTAGTTCAGTGCTTTTACATCATATTTTGTCCAAATCTTGCTTTCTATCAGGGATGTTTCATGTACAGTTGCTGCAGTCCAAGAATTCCAACTTGCATTTCAGGAGTGTCATTTTATAATCTTACAATGACAGCACTTCCTGCTTGATGATGTCACTTTCAGCCACAACATCACTTCCAGGTTAAGGACATCTATTTCTGGTGGGTCCCGACATGACTGCCTTTCTAAAAAATGGGTCCCGGTCTAAAAAGTTTGAATACCACTGCTGTAAACCATGTTCACAGCCCTGCTGAAGCCCCAATGCTCGCACTGGGCCTGCACAGTACTGGGCCTGCTCCCACAGCGCAGAGCATCAGCGCCGCTGAGTGGCCGCTATTCTGCCAACCGTGGTAAGTCAGACCAATGGCCAGTGGAACGGCTTTGGGGGCAGGGGGAGGATGGGGGAGGATGGGGGAGGATGGATCGGCCCCAGGAGGGGTTGGGGCTGGCAGCGGCTCTTGCCACCACATCTTAAACCCCTGGGTTGGACTTGGATGCCTGACATGGGGTTGCTCCAATCTCCACCAGAAAAATAGCAGCTGGAGACTTGAGCAGCCCCATTGCAGGGGCAGAAGCTTTCCCCTTCTGCTCCTTTCTGCTCCCTTCCCCTTCCCCAGAGGAGACTCTCATGACTGCTGTAGCTCCTGCAGGATAAAGCAGTACCCATTTTGTTACCACGGCTCCTCTGGGAGCCGGATAGCTCAGGATTGGGCTTCCCCTCTCCTATTTCCCCTGCAGGAAGGAATAAGGAAATAATTTTCTTGGTTACATGAACATGAGATGCTAGACTATGATGGAATTGTATCAAAATATGGTTATTTTGAATGCTAATGTGCAGTTTTCAGTGCTTGACATTAGCAGAGCACAATCTAGCAAACGTTAGTCATGACCAAGCCCTATTGAATGGATCTAGATCCAGAAAACCCACATAATTTAGAACTAGCATTTGTTAGCCTGTACCCAACGGGCTTAGTCATTTTTATCTAATGCAACTATATAATGATGATACATTATTTTCACCTACCAAGCATGCTGTTCACTGTGTTGTTGTTGTTTTTACCCTCTGGAATTATAAGCAAATAATTCTCAAAAAACTACAGTCCTGTTAGCTGACAGATTGGACCAAAGTGAAATCATTTGTTGCAGTTGCTTGGCATTCATCGGTCTAACTAACCAGGTTAATTGGCTTATGCAATGTTTTCACAAACATAAAGGCAAACTAAATCACATTTGGCGGAGCAAGGTGCAGTATCAGCAAACTGATGTATTATGAGAAAAGTTCTACAAGCTTTAAGGAAAAACTACATTTTAGAAAAAAGGAAGTTTTCATTCTTTTTCGGGGGCTCATTTATTGTGCCCAAATTTGGCTCAGGGATGTGAGCAGACAGGTCGTGTAATTGAATTCAGTCCCTTTTTCACTTTTAAATACTTGTTTGCAAGGGCACCGGCTTAATGTTCCTCCCCAAGAATGTGAACACTAGGGTCAGTCCTATTTTCGTGTCACCATGAATGCTAATAATAATCCCTGCATCACATTATTTCAAGACTGTTATCAATCTTCTGGAACATAATTAAAGCCAAAACAAAAAAAGTGACAGGCAGTTCACAAGGTGATCAGCTCAGTGCTCTGCTGCCAATTACGCCCGAGGTCTTGGCTATTCAGCCACAACCTTCGAGGATGGCTTTATTCCTTGCATTTATTTATAGTACTTGGGATAAATTACGGCTTTATATCATTATCTGTGATAGCACAATCATGTATCTTTGAACATTTTCAGTTCTTTAAATCTATGCTTTCCCAGATGTAGTCCAGATGCCTCCTAAAGGCACATGGCAGGAAATTCTTTGCAGTCTTTGCTGTTTCCCGTATATTATTGGTTTATAATTACTGCTATCCATCATAATTTTTTTTAGCTACTGACTGTTGCCCTTGAGTGTGTGCTTTTTCCAAAGAGTTTTGCAGGTGTGTAGATAAAGCCCAGGCCCACCAGGCTCAGTTAGTTGTGCAGCTCCATCACCAGCATGAGCTCCAACTAGTCACTGCATGTAAATACAGCAAAATACGAATCCAACAGAGGCAAGGAGTGAAGAAAAACCGGCGCATTTGATAGGTAGAATCTAGTAGATCAGGCTCAAGTGTCCAATTAAGCTGAGACTAGAGGTAGTAATCAAAAGTGGAACCAAACAAAGTCACACAAAGTCACCCAAACCACCAACATTCAGGAGTGTTACTACTTTTTATTTTATTCCTTAATGCCACATCTCCAAGAAACGTGGACCTGAGGACCAAATAAAACCTCAGTACAATCCAATTGCTAAATGCATCAGTTAAAATACGATCTACAAAAGACAGCAATGGAGGCAATAACACACCAATCCACAGAGGAAGGTGACTCAATCCATATTATAAATTTAAACCACAGCCTTCTCTGCAATGAATCTACATTGGGAGAAACTAATCCATATTAGATTGTCCATATTAGATTAGCAAGTATCTGATGAATTGGGCTCTACTCCATGGACATTTGTGCCACAGTAACTCTGGTGTGTTTTCTAATCTCACTCTGCATAAAAAGTGCTTTATTGGTTCTTTACTAATTTGGTGTGGAGGTCCAGAGAGTGCTCTAGGCTGGCACAAGTCCCTTGTGCCGGCCTCTGAATGCTGTAAATGAGCTGCAAAGCTCATTCGTGCCATTTTTTTTAGCAGATCGACCAGTACAAGGATGTGTGCTAGCCTTGTGGAGCTGGCGCTCAGGCCCAGAGGCCCGAAGGTAAGGCCAGCCTTACAAGGCCAGCACAGGGATTCTGGGTGGGCTGCAAGAGGAAGAAGGGGGCAGGGGAAGGGAAGAACAGGGCAGAGGGAGAGCAGTCCCACCTGCCCCTGCCTTCCAACTGTCCAAAATGGGCCTCCTGGATGCAGTTGGAATTGCTGTCATGCCACACCCAACTATTTCCAGGTGCCGTGTGTAGCACCACAAACACTTTTGTTGGTGAGTGGGGGGCCCGTGGGGAGGCCCAGTGAGAATGCTCCACTGCTCCTGGAGCCGGCCCTGCTTCCTGCAATGACCAATGGTCAAGGAGTTTCTTACAGGAAAAGATGTTCTCAAATACCTTGGCCCCAGGTCATTACATATCCAATGGCCCAATTGTACTTAAATTCCTGTGTGATGATGCAGTGGTGCTGGTGCAGTTTTTACTACATCCTGCAGGGGATTTTCAGCTTCTGGGGGTCTCCTTGGAATAAGGAGACATTTACTGCTTTGCCCTGGGGGAAGCCCTGGCAGCTACTAAGGGGCAACCAGGACTTGTGCCAGCTCAATTGCTGGCACACGTCCATGCAGGAAGATCAGGCCCAGGAAGGGTGTTTGGATATGGTATGTGCTGTTACCATCAGTCCAGGAGGTGTGGGCTGATGGTTGAGCTGCTGGTACTGTATGAAGCTAAGCAATCAATCAATCAATCAATCAATCACGTATTTATATACCGCTTTTCAACACAAAGTTCACAAAGCGGTTTACAGGCAAATAATAACATTAAAGTTAAATGGCTCCCTGTCCCAAAAGGGCTCACAATCTAAAAGAATGGAGAACACCACCAGCAACAGCCACGAGAAAGACACTGTGCTGGGGTGAAGAGGGACACTTGCTCTCCCCCTGCTAAATATAAGAGGACACCACTTGAAAAAAGTGCCTCTTGCCCAGTTAGCAGGAGAATCTGTGGTCTATTTTTCAATGGGAGACGGAATGCCAGGCTGTGACAAGCTGTAGTACCTGTTGTGGCAGAATGGGGTCTCTGTGGAGCTGATTAGCCAGTGCAGGAATGTTGTCAGAAGGCCAGCTGGCAAAAGAGTGGAGTATGACCTTGAGGACCTGTCCAGGCTGGACTTACGATCACCAGCTGAAGCTTGATGTCACATGGCCAGAGGAGAGAACCACACTGTGAAGGCTACATCTGGGACTGAGGATTCGGTGAATCGCAGAATACTGTATAGTTGTAAAAACCCCATTGAAAAATGGTGGTTTAGACTAGCCTGCCCATGTAAGCTGCCTTGGGCATTTGCTTTGGCATGGGAAAGGCGAGGTATAAATTCTTCAAAATAAAATAAATAAATAAAATCCCACCCACCCTCCTGGGCCTGATTTGCCATCCTTTCCACCCCATCACCACCCCCATTCTGCCTCCTCCATTCTGCAGTGAGCATTCTGCTCTCTCCACCCCGTTCATCTCCCTCCCCACCTCCCTCCAACCTCCTGTGCTGGCTTACCTGCTCCAGTGGTTGTCCGAGGGCCCACCAGTACATGGGAAGCCACTGAAGCCTCCTCACTGGCGGTCCTGCTGCACTCATCAACAGAGGCTGTTCTACAACAGCCATAAAGCAGCCTCCACCGGAACAACACTAGTTACACCAGTGGGGAAAGAGGGGTAGGATTGGGCTGGTAATCATTTGGCCACACTGTAAACAGGCATAGTTCTCTGCTATACTCTGTTGACTGTTCGTTTGCATTTTAGTATAGGGATATCTAAAAGGTTCTCAAGACAGCCCCAACATTCTCTTCTTGAGGTCACCATTTTGAAAGTTGGCATTTTGGGTGGTTTCGTTGTGTTTTGGTTTTTTTCTTAACATCTCACACTAAAGCTGAACTCTACAGTTGAGCCAAAATTGCATTTATGATGGGAAGTTAGTCCGTTTATTGGATTAAAAAGTGAACCAGGAACCTGGGAGAACTGCCAAATGTATTAATTTCTTTAGTTCCACAGGCCTCTCTGGTAATTATCAGAGACATATAGATTTTGGCTTAGAGTGAAGGCAGTTCACAGCTTGCTTCGTCATCCATTAATAATAATGACTGATGGATACTGAGAGCTTTATAATTGTTTTACAGACTGTTTTGGGGGGACTAATTGTTTTATATACCTTTGGTGCTTGCTTCTCCTTCAAACTCCAGGGAAGCAACGATTTTACGCAGGGGTGGCCCAGTCATGAGCCAGCTGAAGAGCCTACTTTCAATGGCAGGCTGGGAGAAAGAGACCTGACATGAGAGAGTGCCCCCACTCTTTATCAGCCACACCCCTTGACCATTGTCCCATATTGGGAGAGTGAGAGGATGTGGAGGCACAGTTTACCATCTCCTCCTCTAGCACTGTTGCCAAATATCACAGTGGAGAAGCTGTGGAACAAAATATGCACCACTGCAGGCCTGTTCCTGATCTTGAGCTGGAAAAGTGCCATTGGACTAGGCCTGGCCCATTCATGTGGCCATTTAAAGTACTTGCCTCAGGCAACAGATTGGCAGGGGGCACCCCTTTTTCTCCGGTCACATCTCCACAGGACTTCCTCCTCCTTCCATTTCTTGGCTTGGAAAAGTAAGAGAGGAACAGAGCGGAAGTGTGGCAGAGAACAGAGTGATGGGCTAGAGCAGTGGTTCCCAAAATGTGGGTCGGGACCCACCTGTGGGCCGTGAGCCAATTCCAAGTGTGTCACGAAGCACCTAGGGCAGCCATTTTGAAAATTTGGGAAGATGGGATTCAAGAAAGGGGGAGGTGTGTGTGGTGGTTTTGCTTGTGTCAACGTTGTAAATAGGCTTTTTTCTTTCTGATTCACTTTGCAATTGGAAAGTAACACAACTTACTGCTGCATTATCAGGAAAGCAGCAGGCTCTGGTGTCACAATGACGGCACTTCCGGCCGTGACATCACTTCTGGTGGGTCCCAGACAGATTGTCCCGGTACTAAAAGATTTGAGAACCATTGAAATACAATAAAGCCTCCTCATTTTTCACAAGGATTATGAAAAATATTTTAAACTCAAAAATACCTCAAAAATATTACATATCAGATAAGATTATCATGAACACATGCCACTTCATAACACTGTATTGTTTATACTCACTTTGTTTGCAGTTTTATGGTTGGAATGCACTGAAGAGAAAAAGTGACAGACAGAACGAACTCTAATTGAAGAGTTTTGCTCCAATCCTTGATAATTAGATGTTCTCAAGTTAACCTCATTATAGTCAGATACTGTAACTACAGTGTATCTGCAAGTTATTGGTCTTTTAAAACAGAAACATAATAATTGTCTGCATTGTTGGTGAAGAGACTGAGTGGGCTGTGTGTCTATAATTGTATTTGAAGACGTGAAATTATACACAGAAGGAGGCAACAGAATACCAGGCAACACATTCTTCTTCTTTTTCCCCCCAAGTCCAAACATTTTTCCAAAGAAAAAGCGAAAATGTCTTTATTGACTTCTTTGAAGCAACACCAATGTCAATACTGTATGAAGAAATTTTTAACTTTGAAGGTTGTTAAAATGTGTGGTTATTGTGAGAGATAACTATAGCAATGCACACGCAGATAGGGGAGTTTCTGTACAGTAAAGCATAGTAAGGACTTGGAGGAACAGAAGCTGTAGAATTCTACAAAATTGTCCATTGTCATCCGTACTACTGCATTTATAAATGGGAAAACATGTAGACATATAAGTCGGGCATCTGTAGTCCCCCTACATTTATAAGTTCTGTTGACTATGGGTCTCCCTAAAAAACAAGGGATAATGGACTTCGTTCTCCCGAAGTTGTTTTCTCCAATACCTTTTATAATTGATATGGTCCTCACGTTATTTACCATGCATTTTTAGTGTGGAAAAGGCTGTGTTTCTTTGCCATTATTGTCTGCTTCTAACAATAATAATTATTGAAAATATCCACCCTACCTTCCATGCAAGGCAGTTTCCAATACCAATTAAAATGCAGCAAAGAGCATAAGGAAAACTAAAAAAAGTAATGAAGAGTGTCAAGCACGTTCACAAAAGTGGTGCTTCCAGTCCTTCAGTCTCTAGCAAAAGAGTGGCATGAATAAGACAGTCACACTCCAGAGGGCAAGGATTTCCACAGTGGAGGCCACCACTGTGAAGGTCCTCTCATGTGTCACTGTCAACCAGATCTCAGAGGGAAGCAGGAGACACAAGAGAGTCTCCCTCCTTGATGGCTAAATTCATACAGAGGAAAGTGATCCTTAAGGTATCTAAGGTATAATACAGATTATTACTTAATAAAGTAATAACCTGCAACTTGAATTGCATCTGAAAAACAACAACAGGAACCTTGTGCCAGCCCAATAGTGTCACAAATGCACCATAAAGCACATTTGGACCATGCACAGAGTCCGGAAGGACTGCGCACGTACGTCAGAGGGCAATCCTCAACTGGAGTTTGGCCACTTAGACTAGCAAAGTTAGACTAGCAAATTTGGCCAGCACAAGGGCTTCTGTACAACCACTCTCAGAGTCAGGGTAGGATGGCGCACATCAGTATGCTGGCCTCTCGGACTCAGAGACCCCAGGTTAGGATTGCTCTCTCAGAAATACAAATAAAGACTGACTCTGTATTCTCTGCTAAATCTGAGCATGTGAAGCTAAATCTGAGCATGTGAGCTAAATCTTCAACAACACTAATGATACCTCACACCAGATGCCTCATCACATATATTAAATAATAATATTATTATTATTAATAATTTAAAAAATCATGATTTGTAGGAACAATACTGTCATTACATATCATTCTATGTGGAATTTCATGCAGAATTTAATTAAACAAACCAGATTGTAATATCTTCATTCTATCAAAAGGTATGGCCTAAAACCCAGAGAAAACAAAAAATACAACTATGATGTCATTTTCTGTTGTGATGTCACTTCCAGGGCAACATTTTACCCTTTGCAGCAGGCTACACTTTCATTAGCCTAGCGCTCTCTCGCTCTCTCTCTCTCTCTCTCGCTCTCTCTCTCTCTCTCAGTTTAACAATCCAAAGATTTTTCTGTAACTAGAAGGCAGTGGTGATAGCTGGGAAGAAATTTAGTGGCACCTTGACAGCCCACCATTAAAACAGTCATTACTGCTGCAGTACCAACTAGAGAGTTTCTTTAGTGAAAGCCTGTCACTTGCAGCGTGGTGAGTTATCACTCACAGGCTTCAGTGTCCTCATTTTTAATAATATTGATTGGTTATAGGCTTAGAGCAAGCAAACAGGATGGCTTGGGGATTAGAAAATGATCATTTGCCCTGACAGAATGCATCGCACATAAATTACCGACCAAAATAAATGCACGCTGATCATCAATCTTATTTTCCTGCAGATTTATGATATTGCCCAAGCTGAGTTCACTTCGTGATGAGTTACCATAGTAGGCCTTGTTGGCGTGAATAATGAGAATGAGTAATAACTCGTGCCTATCATTTAGCAAGTGGCAAAGAGGCTGGAACAGCAGTCAATCACACACAGCCATCAATCCGTCTGCCGATGGTCCTTGCCATGTTCGAAGGGCTCCGCGTGTAAACGCATGCAAGTTATTTTGAATGGCAGCATATTATGCCATTTGCTATGGTCAGATGGGTGTGTGCAAAGAAGCGTACAATTATTCCAAAAAAGGCAGGTACATTTTCCCCAGAACATCACTGTGCCAGACCAATGGCAGAGGTAGCAGCCAGGACCTCACATTCTTTCTGAGGCCTATGAATGTAACCCCCATGTTTCAACTGCAGAGAACAAAAGTACTTCAATCCCTATAATTAGGAGAAATTCTATTCACAGTAATGTAATACAAGAATGCCTCCTTCATTCCTATGTAGGAGCCTTTTCACTATTTGTTCCTTAATCCCACTCTGGAGAAGCAGAATACACCTTTAGGACTGTGGTAGACATACTGTACTGTATGAAGATATAAGCTCATCCTCATCTTCACTTACACACATCTCCCAAGAGGGAGGTGGGATTTTTCCTATTGGTTCCACTCCTACCTATGTACAGCCAGCTGAGAGTATGACTGGATCATACACGCTGGTAGGTCAGTCAGGCGCTAATAGTGAAGAGTCTCCTGTTGCATGGAACAGCTGTGCACAGTGGAATGCATACAGAGTTCTTTGCATCCTCCATTGAAAGTGTAGATCAAGTTTCCCCCACCCCCTCCATGTTCACACAATTTGAAGATGGGCTATAGAGAACACTCCCTAATAGCACCAGCATGACCAGTTACAACAAGCATACCACCACGGGCTCATGGTCTGCCACCACTCATCACTATAGGGTTTAGGTAGGGCAGTGGTTCTCAAACCTTGCTGTCTCTGGAGCCCTTCACACTCCTAAACAGTTTCAGGGAGTCCCACCAGCATATGAATGGAATTTCAGGGAGTACCAGTGTACTGGCGCATGTGCAACATGGCATGGCATTGAGCAAATGACAGTCGCTTATGGTGTGCTCATAAGAGGTCTCAGAGAGCCCCAGTACTCCTAGGAGCACACTTTTGTGAAGCAGTGCTGGAGCAGAACAAGTAACTGGAGTGAGAGCACAATCCTATACCCCCGTTGTGCTGGCACTACGCTCTTGCACTGGCCGAACGCTGTCGCAAACATGCCGTCAAGCACATCAGTGTCAGCAGTATGGTGTTGAACCAGCACAAGCAGCAGCACCAACACTCGGGTGCTGCCGCAATCGCCAGCAGTGCCGGCCTTGTGCCAGTCATGCAATGGCGGCGCACGGCCAGTGCTGGGCCTCGCAGAGGGTGTTCCAGAGGCATGCCGGGGATGTAACTGGGCGGCTTAGTGGGTGGAGATGGGGGTTGTGATGCAAGATGGCCATAGTGCCATATCCTAAACCCCGTCCCCAGTCTTGATGGCCCCGATTCGGGCACTCCTGCGCAGATCTGAGCCACCCCATTGGGATGACTGGGGTTTACACTGGTGCAAAGGGAAAACCTCCCCTTGGCCTGCACCTCGCTGCTGCTGCCTCCTAATGGGCTTTAGGATACAGCCCTGTTATGTCGGCCTTACTTAGGATTGGGCTGTGAGTCTTGCAGAAATGTTTTGCTCACCATTTAAGGGAGGGTCGTGTTTCATGATTCTTGGAAGTTGTACATCTTTATGGAGGCTTTGCCAAAGCTTTGCTGAGAAGATACTAATGAGCTCATTATCCAAGGTGAACATATTGGTGCATCTGTAAAACACATGCAGAAATAACACTGAGATCCATTGAAGGCCAGGGAGACTGGCCCCCTGTCAGATTTTAGAAGAGGGAAGGAACGATTTTAAGAAGTGTAATGATGCATGAACGGGCCAAAATTACCATGTTGGGAAATTGAAACAAAAATTCAGCAAGAAGGCAAGTGGACTTTTAAAATGAGTTACATGTGTTGGTATGTTGCGTGATTCTGCTTTAAAGTTATCTAAGCAGTTGTGGCATTGATCCAATTTTTAGTGTCCCTTGGCTTGAGAAGCGGTCCGCTAAGAGGCCTGAAAAGAATTAATTATTAGGAAGAAATAAGGCTACAATTAGGCTATGTGACCCCATCATTAAGAGGGAAGGAAGCAGAAACAAGGAGCTATTATGTATTGACAGAGTCATGCTTTCATTTGTGGATTTCTTGGGGATAGTTCAAAATGATTTTTCCGCACCAAAATTCCCAAAGTATATCCTGTACATTAGCTATGGGGAAACAAATCTTCATCCATCATAATTTTAACTGAGCCCAATTCAGTGTAAACCAAAAAATAAGTACTCATTTAAACACTATGCTAATGCATGTCACTACTATGGAAAGGAGTAAGGCCAGTCCATGGGATTCTATTTTCATAAGGAACATTAACATTTATGCTGTAAAACATTCTTTTAAAAAGTACAATAGTATAGTGATTAGGAGCCTAATCTTATGTATATCTACTCAGAAGGTAAATCCCATTATAGTCAGTGTGGATAGGATTGCAGCCTAGATGTAACAATCACTCAGTAGAAGCTTTTCCTGCTGATTTAGAGAAGTGCAACAGGAAGAGTAGTAATAATGAGGAGGCTGGTTCTGATGAGGCTCTGTCTGATAAAAGAAGTACAGTATGCCAGGGCTTAGCTAAAGAAGTGCTGGGGAGTAAGATTGCACTGGGCAACAAGCTTTAGGGGGGCAACAAGCTGAGCTTGACATTAATGGCCAACTCTGTAAAAACCTTCGTATGTATGAATAATGCCATCATGTTATATATCATTGGAAAAGTAATTTAATGCAGAATGAAATGCCACAAACCAGAGTGTAATATCTTTACTCTCTCAAATGTTATGGCCAAAAATCAGAGAAAACAAAAATACAATTCTGATGTCACTTCCTGTTGTGACATCACTTCTGGGCAACAGCTCAGGCAAAAGATGGGAATTCCTAAAAGACTTCACAATAGATACACTCAAGTGCCAGAGCCAGGTTGGAGGTGACTCTGGGCATCAGAGCCATCTGACTGCTCATCCTACCCCAGCAGACAATGAACACATGTCCTCAACAGCAATCTTCAACCACTGTGCCGCAGCACATTGGTGTACCACAGGAGTTTGGGGAGGGTCATATATTAGTAGGGCCATGGGGGCCCCTGGCTTGGCAGTACAGTGTGCCTGGATAATTGTCAAAAAACTGATGGTGTGCCTTGACAATATTAGCGCCTTCTCAGTGTGCCATGAGATGAAAAACGTTGAGAATCACTGTCCTAGAGACTCCATGAAGAAATAAAGACATCTGGGAAATGGATCCATTTGTAGAGGGGATACTCGGTGCAGCAGCAGCATGCATTTTTCAGGTAATTCATGCCAGCTCTGCCACTGGTATTGGGAGCTGTCAAGGGGTCAAGTCAGCCAGGAAAGTCCCTTGATTGGCATGGGGCCTTGGCATTTGATCACAGATGCTGCTGCAGTGCGCGCTCAGGAGGCAGGCAATGTTACAAGCACTGATCTTTCCTGTTTTTGTGAAGACCAAGAAAATGACCCTAAAAAGGCTACTCTCAATTTCTCACTGCTTGGGAACAAGGAACTTGGAAAACACATGCTCGTGCGTACTCGCGTGTGCTCGCTCACGCGCGCGCGCACACACACACACACGCACACACAGAAATGATCAGAAATGATCATCCTGGCAGAAATGATCATACTAAGAATGCAAAGGGAGATGCCAAGTTCTTATTTACCACCATTTTTATAGGTTCTGTGGGTGCTGTTTCTGTACAAATGATTTCTTTCCCAACATTGGGAATTGAGCCACAGCTGTTCCATGAGTTCAAGATTCACCTGAGTTACAGACAGACAGACAGACAGACAGACAGAGACATCCACCGCCACAACATTGCAGCCACCACAATAGGGCAAGTAGAGGTGGAAGAACGAGCATCGTTTCAGCCATGCCTTCCTGTAGCCAGACAATAACAACCCTCTTGCATACTCAGTAGGGTATTAAACATTTTATAGCTATATTGTGTTTTATTTTTAGCGATTGAAAACCTCCTTTGCATACATGGGCTTGTGGCTTTCTTAATTTCTTTGGCACATAATGTATTTCGATGGTTGGTAACGAGCTAAAGAGCCTTATATTGTCCTAGGCGGTGGAGGCCGTCAGAGAAACGTTGCCGTTAAAACTCACCAGCCTTCATTAATGCTTTTATTACCCTTTCAAGGTTGGCGGAGCGGCTGGAAGCTTGCGCCTCTAACTTGGCGCAATCATCAGCATAATTTTGAAAGTCAGCAAGCCTTCTCGCGCTGTCTTGTTGGAGACGTTTTAAACAGAGAGGGGAATCAAAGCACACTCTTCCTGTAGAGCAAGTGTTATTAGTGTCATAAAGTGTGTGTGAAAGAAAGCAGCCGTGCAATCACAGGGAATTTTTATACCGCAATATGAATCCATATTGTTGAAGGTCAATTGATGCCTCCGACAGAAACATTACTGTACACCTCCACATAATACCACCGTTATTCCCAGGGACCGGAGCCTGCCCTGAGTGAGTGCTAATGCCCCACCAGAAGAGACAGCATCACCGCCACTGTCAGGAATTGATGGATGAATTTGCTTCTGACCTGCCAACAGAAAAGAAAATTATTCCGAGCTCCAAAGCTTGTGATCCACAGCCACGGATTCAGCCAGGGCCAGCCAGAACGGACAGGGTATTTTTTTTTTTAAAGAGCTAACATTATAATTTATGGGACTATTTTAACCAGGAATGAAGTTTTGAATCACAGTAATAGGCTGGATTTCATAGCCATGCAGAGAGAAAACATTGGTATTAAGCCCCATCACAGCAGCCCATTGAACTGAAGCCAGAGGTGGGTTTCCTTGAAGTCAGATTTAAATCAGGTTAGCAAACAGCCAGTTTGATGCCAATACCAGGTATGTCTCTTCTTAGCCAAACACCTCATTACATTTTAATCTCTAGATTTGTACCACAAAACAATACCTGTTTCGTATACTCTTCTTTTAGGGAGGGACCTTAACACTGGCTCCCCCCCCCCGTCTTTCAAATGACAGGCTGCTTGGATTATGAAACAAGCAGAGTAGGAGCAAAGGTTTTTAGCAGCATAAGCATTCATAAAGTGGGCGACGTATATCTCTGGTCTGCTGGTGGAATCTGTCTGGATTTTCATGCAAACAGAGCACTGCCAACCATGAGGCAAGTAGAGTGGATTGCATCAGCAGCAGTTTGCAAGAGATCCAAGGGGCTGGCAGACTTGGGGTGCACTTCACCCCAAATCTGCCACTGCCGTCACCTCCAGTCTGCCACTGACATGACCTGCAATGATCCACGTTCTGCTTGACTGTGCAGGAAGCAGGCCGTTTCCCCCCTACTTATCTGTGCCGTTTCCTGAAAGCAAGTGGTGCATGACTTTTGGTTTCACTATTGCAACAACTGAGTATATGTGATCATTTGGCAATAACTGATAATCATGTCAGGATGACTGTCTAACAGCATAATGCACCCTTTACTTGTTCACTCAGCACTGGTGTACATGGGGGGATCAACGGGTTCAAATGTGCCAGGGTGCCACGCTTGGGTGAAAGAGCCCCATCACTATCCATTCCCCTGCAGCTTGCACTCAGTTGCCACTTTTTTCCTGAGGTGAAAGTAGCCAGATGTGCCGCCAACTTCTTTCACTTTGAAAAAACTAATATGAAACTGGGCTTCTCTAAGAGCCACCCCTTTTTTTAAAATGGGGAAGGGGGCAGTCCTTAGAGAGGTGTGGTCCAGGATTGTTCCAATACTGACTGCAAGCTCTGAGGGAAGGCCATTTTTCCCCCTTTAAAAAAGGGGAAAGGGGTGGCCCTTAGAGTGGCACCCACTTCTTTTCATAGCCAGAAGGAATTACAATTACTTCCAAGTCAGTTGGAAGTGGCATTGGCACTCCTGGCCCCAGAGCAGCACCAGGAATGCTAGTGTTACTCAGAAGTAAGTCCTAGTATGGTTAATGGAGCATGTTCCCAGGTAACAGTTTTTAATTCACCTGAAGTCTGCCACTCGGGGTGCAATTCTAACCTGGAGTTAGACCGGCCCAGTTGGACCAGCAAAGTTTGCCTGGTACAAGGGTCACCGTAAAGTATTTTTGGACTACTCTCAGAGTCAGAGAGGCCAGCATGCAGAGGTGCGCCACTCTCCCTGACTCCAAAAGTGGTCCAAACGTGCTTTACGGTGGCCCTTGTGCCAACTAAACCTTGCTGGCTAACTGTGCCAGCCTAACTCCAGGTTAGGATTGTGCCCTCAGAGTCAGGGAAGATGGCGCATATTTGTGTGTTGCCCTCTCTGACTCCAAGATGGGTCCAAACATATTTTACAGTGACATTGTGCCAGCCAAACTTTGCTGGCCTAACTGTGCCAGCCTAACTCCAGGTTAGGATTGTGCCCTAGGTCTGTATGAATCAATGGGCAAAATCTAAATTAAAATCCCAGTGAAACAATTGTGAAAGTTTGGTCAAGTTAGTCACACCTACCTCAACCATCAAGGAGAGGATGAAAAATGGCTTCCTCTAAAAAAGAAGACATTCACTTTAGAGAATACACATCCCTTTTACAGATCTCTTAACATTTTCCTATGGATCTGTACACATTTCTATCCAGTGCTGACCCATGCCTATGTTAAAGCAGAGCTCCACCAGACACACAAACACACAGAGGTTTCTTCACAGATTTGCACAAAATAATCTATGCAATGGTTCTAGCAGATATTTAAGCTTTGCAGGATTTGGATGTGAGTGAACAACATCAGTTTATAATCTCCAATTATTGTTATGGGATTTGTCCACGTTTTTGAGTGATGTCCAGAATACAAGAAAAGCATTCATTTAATTCCTACTAAAGAAATATGGAAAATTTTAAGTAACCTATTTGACACCAGCAACGTTTGTTGACACCACCATACTAAATCTCCTTTTGTCAATAAACACAAGAAGGTCATTTCAGAAAAACATAATATAATAGGATGCCCAAATAAGCTATCAGGGCATTTATCAGGGCATAAAACAATGCACAGGTTATTAGCATCCTAGAGACATTGTATAATAGGATGATCTATGATATAAATGATGAGATTAAGGACCCCTTTCTGCAGCAAATTTGCAATTCATGTTGAACGCAACTGCTGTCAACCTGTCATTTTACATTAGAAGTGAATTTTTCTTGCTATTGATTCTTTTCCTTCCTGTGTTTTTTGTTCTCGGGTCCCCCAGAATTGGGAAAGAACAACAAACAATATTAACAAAGCCACTGAATCACTGAATTCATGTAATCATTTGGCATGGTGCTCATCCCAGTTGTTTTCAAGATGCAATTCATAATGGCTCCATGCCAACATCTTCATGCTGCAACACATTTTGGATGATGGGTCCGGCACTGAGTAAAGTCAAGAATCGTTTCCTCCCAAGACAGAGTTTAAGGGCGCAATCCTAACTTGGAGTTAGGCCAGCACAGTTTGGCTGGCACCAAGGCCACCATGAAGCACGTTTGGACCACTCTCGGAGTCAGGGAGGATGGTGCACGCCAGGGAGTGCTGGCCTCTCTGATTCCGAGACACATTTTATGGTGGCCTGATGCCAGCCAAACTTTGCTGGCCTAACTGGGCCAGCCTAATTCTAGAATAGAGATTATCAGGCCTGCTGTGGGGTATGTGACAAACCTGCTAATAAACAGAGAAGTCATAGAACCATAGGCTGGAGATATGTATAATCACTTTGCCTGTACAGATGGCACATGCAGCATAATATCACGAGCTGGGGCCCATGAGAGGCGGTGCAGGGGGTAATTTGTATCAGGATCAAAAGGGGGACCCAGGAGCCAAAGGATGGGTCCCAGCAATTTCTTGGGCTTTTACATTTTCCTAACTCACCTGGATTCATTGCCCGCGTGGGATGCTAGGGGTGCTACCATGGGCACATGATGGTGGCCACTACCATAAGCTACATCCTACTATACCACAAGCTACATACGTCAGGCAGAGGACTGCATATAATACACAACACACCTCAACACAGTGTCAAATCTGAGAGGAAACATCCCTGCTACAGAAGCTCTTTGGCTTGTGGGTCCGTTTACCATGAAGAAGTGTACAGGAGCTCAGGGCCACAGCTGTGGGATTATAGCTGCTGTAGAAGTAGAAGTAGGGTTTGCTACCCACAGGACACTTTCCATTCTAGTGTGAGCCTAAATATGATAATGCTAATTTTCTGCAATAATTTTCTATATACTGTATATAACATTTTAGAGAGACTTAGGTGTGTGCTTGGTTTTCTGCATGAATGCATTAAGTTGTCAATGCCATGTGGGTAGGTAGATCTGGGCTACACATTGGGAAGCCTGTCAGACCTGGGCTTCAAAGAGTATTCCAGCTGCCATTCTCCTACCTCTATTTCACTCTACCCTATGCCTTTGGGTAGCGGCCTAAAAGAAACTCCTGTTAAAATTCTTCTCGGAGGCCCTGTCACAAGCAATTTGTTTAACATGCTTTCTTACCATTTTTTGGGTAAAGCCTCTAAAAGGAGTATACAGAAAAACAACTTAAAGCAAACATTGTTTTTAAAAATTGACAGTAGGGGGGGGGAAAGGGCAGAATAAAAATGCCATATTAAAATCAAAAGTTTTAATACCGATAAGTGCTGGTGCTGGAAAGAAAACACAGTTGCTGTCAGGCGAGCCTTCCTTGGAAGAATATCTCAAGACAGTGTGTCACTTCATAAGTGAATCACTCATTTCACCTCAACCAGCAGGAAGACTGAAATAAGTATTTCTGAGGGTCTTGATACCTGACACACAGGGGTTTCTGGCAGTGAGTGGTGTCGTTAAAGGTGCAATCCTAAACTGGAGTTAGGTCAGCACTAGTCACTTGTGCTGGCCCAGGAACATTGCAAACGTACCATAAAGTGTGTTTGGACCACTCAGAATCAGGAAGTCTTTCTGGCACATTTGTAACACTCCTGGAGCAGCACAAGTGACTTGGGCCAGCCTAACTCCAGGTTAGGATTGCACTCTAAGGCATCCTTGTTCCATGCCATGGAAGGGCTTTAAGAGTCAAAGCCAGCACTCTGAATTGGGTCCAGAAGTGGGTTGGGAGACAGCGATGCTGTTTTAAGTTTTAGAACAGCTGAGAGAATCAATCAATCCCACACACAGCAAAGCTGAGAACCCAAAGTGTACCCATGTAAGAGAAAAGCAGAATATCAACTGAGTAAGTACAAAATACAATGAATTTATTTCTTGATTTTTGTTTCCCAGACATCTCTCTCTCTCTCTCTCTCTCTCTCTCTCTCTCTCTCTCTGTGTGTGTGTGTGTGTGTGTGTGTGTGTGTGTGTGTGTGTGTGTGT